>QFEM01004463.1:0-17506 GCA_003316205.1 Boletus bicolor
TTGTGTAGCCTGCGAGGTAGCTCGAGCCTTGTGGATTTTGTCGTTCGCGCGATAAGGTCATAACACTCACTTGTTTCTTCAGCTATGGGTGTTCCCGCATGGCTATCTCCATCAAGCGTGATCACTTCTTCTTGTGTCGTGACATCCTCCTCAGTGCTTTCACACTCCATGGTAGGTCTAGGGGCTGATGTTGTCGCATTGCTGACATGACTGCCCTCAGTGTGTCTTCTTTTGGATGCCACTGCTGCCTTGTCAACTTTGTCACCCATCTTCCTCTTCAAGTTTGATGCCGTTGTTGCCTTGGCTTCGACTGCTGCCTTTGCCTTTTCCGTCATTTTTGTCTGTCGCCCAGCTGCTGTGGAGATTGGATTAGGGTTCATCTTATATACCTTACCACAACTTGAATGTCTGTAGTAGTTCGAGTTTGAGAATATTGTCAACAACTTGTCGTCCATATCTAAAGTTTTTTCTGCTTACTTCAGAATGGGCCAAGATGGGTATTTAAAGTTTAGAAGCTATACAATCAGGACAATGAGTACTATGTAATGCAGTGTCTTGGTTGGACCAATTGGTAGATACCCACCATGGGTATGGTGGGTATGGTGGGTGTGGCAGGGTACCCACTATGGTGGGTGTGGGTATGGGTATGGGTATCTCAAAGCCTGACCCATACCCACACCCACCAGTACCCATACCCATGACCCATGTGGGTTACCCATACCCATGCAGTACCCTAGGAAAGAGAACCAAGAGAAATCAGTAAGCAATGTGGTAATGTCGTACAGGGAAGAAATGTGATGCTCCGGAGTTGGTAGTCCATAACTCCGGAGCGATAACGGATATCCACTACTACTCCAGAGCTCCTGTGCTCCGAAGTTCCGAATCTCCTGTCGGAGTTAGTGGTATTTTGTCAGCAAGGGTCAATGGTGGTGGAGTAGGTAGGTTCACTGGCAGGGGAGAGGATGTTGGTGACAGAGAAGACGAAGGAGGCGGTGGCAGATTCATCTGCAAGGTGGGCTTCTTTGTGTTGTTTCTGCTTGTCCTGACCGGCCTGAGAGCGCTTTCCGTGCTTCTTCTTGTTCTTGCCCTGCTCGGTGTTGCCTTGTCCTTGCGACTGCTGCTGCTGCTGTGAAAATTGGGGATCTCCCCCTTTCTGCTTTACAGCGGAAACCTTGTATGCTTGCACGCCAGTGGCAGGCTGTCCACATCAAGATGAATGTTGCTGCCAAGCAGTAACAATGAGTTTCTCCAGTTGCATGACCAAAGTGACTTCAGTCGCGGGTCCTTTACCTTTTGCGATTGAACTATCTCCCAATGACACTTGATTCATCATGGTGGAGAGAATATCCGCGTAACGCGGGATCTTTGAAAGAATCAACATCATCTGCATCTTTTGATCAACAGGATACTTTAACTCATCAAGTCGTGCAAACTGGGCGCAGATCTTGGAGAAAGCAGGAGCGGGATGGGAGTTTTCTGGGATGGTAAGGTTGAGGAGAGTTTTAAACTCTGCGAAGGTGGATGCAATGGACGGGGTGGCAAAGTCAGCCTCAAGGCGATCATAGATCTCCTTGGAGTTGAGCTCGTTGGGATACCTGGACAAGATATGGTGTTCCATTTTAAGGTGAATGAACCCAGTGGCCTTGTCGTCCTTCTCATTCCAGGCCTCGATAGCAACAGAGTTGTCGGTGATAATCCTCTCCCCATCTTCAGCATAGACATGTTTAGGGCATTTAGAGCGAAAAACGGTCCAGATGCCCTGAAAACGAAGGAAGGCATCCATGTTGACACGCCAGCATTGGTAGTTAGTGCCATTGAAGTGAGGGAGGTCTTTGAATGTGTTGGACATGATGAGGGTAGAGATTCTGGGATTTCAAAGACGTCAGTACTGTACCATAATCATGAAGAAAATAGGGGTGAAAATAAATCGCTCATTCCTGAACGCTTTCAGAGCCCTGTCACTGAAATGACATAGTCTCCCCCTGGAATATCCAGGTGACATTTTTACACCTGAGAGTGCATAGAGCACATCGGAGGTGGTCCAGTGTGAAAATGCATAGACGTGTCTATATTTGAACCCACTTGGCATAAAAACACACAGAGTGTTTAAGCGTTGAGTCAAGCGTAAAGACGCGTTGACTCAGTAGGCATGGTCACCGTGCATATAGCACAGGCAGGGCTCATAACCTGTTGAAGCAATGCATGTAATGGCAGAGCCATGCACAGGATGACATACCTAGAGTGCCTGGCTTAATGGAATGGGCGCTGGTTCGAGATTAAGATCAATTGTTAACTCAGCTGAGCTGAGTTTGTATCTAAATACAATGAGCGTGTGAACTATTATACATATAGAGTATTACTACATTCAACACATCATTGTCTCATTGCTTTCTTGTCATCTTTTTGCTGTTGCACTCCTCTCTGCCCTATCTCGTAGTTCTCAAAGTTTAGCTGCCTCATGACTGTCGATATCCCGCACTGCACCACTATCTAGTATACTGCCAATTATCTCTATGACACTATTAGATCTGTAACTGTCGTCAGATATGGATTGCATTACCTATGATTACATAATTTGCAAGTACTGGCGGAACTGCACAAGCCCACTCGTGCATCTATTTTGTAACTTATTTCTAACAACTAGTTCAACGGTGTCAGCAGTGAATGTCAGCGTGGGGATTCATGCAGAATAAACTTCAGGGCACTGCATAGATTGCGTATATAGTGCCAGTGTGCCAACTACTCACCAAGAATTTAGATAGAAATGTTCAGGAATTAAAACTTCGGGTTTAGAGGGGCTATACAATGGGGTTGCGACAATGCAATGATGCCAGGTAGTTTCAAGTGGCATCTACTGGCGACGTAAAGGCCACTGTCAGCACATCAATTGGAAGAAACATGAGAGGTCCCTGGGAGTCTGTTCCGAGACATAGATGAGTCATCACTGAAAGTGTTTAACCTTGATAATGGAATATAATCCATTACACCTCAATTTTACTTCATTGTTTCATGCTTGGTAATAGAATATAGTCCATATAATCTATTATCAAGGTTTGTCGGAGGACGATGAGTGCACAAGAATGACTTAGAACCCAAACGACTGAGCCCTTGTGAGGGCCGGGGACGACAACTATTATTATTCCTAGCGGCCAAGCTTGGTTTGCTCGTATTTGGACTAATGGTCGATGGTACATCTTCAACAAGGTTAAACACTTTCAGTGATGGAATGATTCAGCCGTGAATTCAAGTGACGTGACCTATACGTACCGAAAAAAGCAGGGCATCTAGGACCGGTTTGACAACGCCGCTCCACAAGATGGATAAGATGGACGTGCTGCTCTCGTTTTCGCTACCCATTGCCATACGGTATGACATGGCTGTATCCGAGGACATCCTTTAGCGGACTCTCAGACCAAGGATTGAAATTGGAAAGCGGGACATGAGCAATGTCATCCGCGTCCAATCATGAAATGATATCAGGATCCAGACTACTAATAGTGCTGCGAGGCGACACAATAGAATGGCATCTAGGTGTATTGCATCGATATCGAATCAGTCAGATAAATGCGTCCCTTCTCTGGTACCTAAGCCACAACACATCCATTCGGGAAAGGAGATCGACAGCCTGAGGGTAGCCTTGCCTGATTGTCGCTGATATGATCAATTGTGAGTCTCACGACACGAGTTGGAGGAAAGTGCGCGCACCGTGAGGTGGATTCCCCCAGCAGACACCGAATGAGATGGATCAATTGTTTGTTGCGCCTGATAAAAAAAATAAGCTATCATGACAAGGTACATAATAACCAGAAAAGAAGACACACCAGGCTTGGTTCCGTGGGATCTACAGGACCTTGTCGACTACGAGAAGTAACTTTGTTCGGATGGCTGGGGTCAGCAGCTTTAGGACGTGATTTCTGTGATGTGTGATCAGTCATTATATGTAAATCAGAAGAATAACGAACCTGTGGTTTTACAATGGGAATTGCTTTTGCAACCGCTCGCTAAGATGATGTGTGAGGTACACCGTATCCGATCGCCAATCAAGAAAGAGTACTCACTCGCTTATGTCTACCTGCAGCCATCCACGAAGGTCCCTCATTTGTAGCCTCCACTCTTGCTGGTGACTGGGAACGAGAAGGGTCGGTGGGTTGACGCGAATTTCCGGAAAGTCTGTCGGGTTTATGTAAAGCCGGGTCTTTGTTACTCTTCTTGACCCTCATATATAACAGCCTTTTGAGTACCGGACTGCCTTTGGATAACTTAGCAGTATCAAGATTTTCGTCTGGGGGTGCCAGAGAGGAGGCTATAGGTGGCATATCTGACGACTGTGGTACGGCATGCGACACGCCAAGTGGGGGTGGGTCATCCTCACAGCAGAGGATGCCGGAGACAGTGGCTGCGGCAGCGTCAACACGAAAGTAACAGGAACATATAGTGATCACCAACCTCATCAAAATCGAACTGAGGTGCAGGCGTACTTGACGGCACCTCGACCTATGCCATCATGAGGACTTGCTTCAGAAGGGAAAATAAGGACAGATACCTCGAGGAGATCGCTATCGCTTTCTTCGCCTTGGGCCTCAGACTGGAGAGCACTGTCCCGTTCCCCAGGCTGTTCCTGGTGTATGTACACAAATGAAGTCAGCGCAACTGTTGGGATGATGGAATGACGGAATCCTACCACAATGGAGTCAGATGACTTGGAATCATGGCCACCTGAGGTTGATGGTTGTTCGTCTGGTTGTTTTTCCTCGCGAGTAGATGCCTGATGTGGTGTGTTACCATGGGAGACAGAATGGGGCCTATCTGACATGCGAAAACCACAAATACTTACAAGGAATGAACCATACAAGTCCGAGAGAATATTGTTGAGCTTGCGGACGGTGATCTTCCCGTCTTCTCGTCCTGTCGCAAGACAGCTGCTGTCCAGGGAGAGGGCAATCGACCGTATATTTTCACTTTCCTTGATGACAGGGGCGATGTGTGAAAGAGTCGATGAGTCCAGGAACGTGATGGTGCGTGATGCGTAGGTAGCAATGAATTTTCCATCGCTGGATAGAGCGATAGACTTGACATCACCATCATTGAGGATTAGCGATTCGGCAATCTGGGACCCAATCGACACATTGAAAGACTTGATTTTGTTGTCCTCCGATGCGGCAAAAATTTGCTGATCGTCGTTGGACCATGCGAGTGGAGTCATTAGTCCACTTGAGGGTATGGGAATCCTGCCAATGTCAATGAGCTGGTCTCCGTTGCGACTGTCAAAAATGCTGATTGAGCCACCATTGCAGGCAGTAGCGATATACCCGCCATTGAGAGAGAATTTGACTCCTGTGACAGAGTCATCATGATTGAGCGGGCCGACGAGTCTCTTCCCGTCGACAATGCTCCAGATGCTTGCTTCGTTGGATTGAGTCCCCGTGGCAAACCTCTTCAAGTCTGGAGAGACGTCGACTGCAAACACCGGGTTTATGCCCTCCACGTCGATGACCTTTTCACGCATCTCTCCGTCCCACACGCTTGCACCCCGAGTAGTCCCACACACTATCCATTTATGATCCCGCAACACAGAAATGGTGTTCAAGTCCACCCCCGTTCGCATTCCGACCTCTTTGCCATCTTCAAGTCTCCATCGTCGAATCCCATCTCTGCTCCCGCCCAAAAGATGCCTCCCGTTAGGGTGGAAAGCGACTGTGTATACAGTGCCAGAGTGACCGGTGTCAAGAACTATTGTTGGGTCTTACTCAATCGTCAGCATTGCACGATCACACCTCACAACTGTTACGTACTGGTCTTTGTCGACGACATTATCACCAATAGTACACAGTCGAAGAATGAAAGTACGAGGTATTTCGATTTAGTACTCGTGGTGTGCAAAGTGGCTCTCCTCAATATGGGTAACCATTGACAGTGCCTCGTGTCTTTGGCGCTTACTTTTATTCGGATGCCAGCCAGGTAACCTCAGTGCGACGACGAAGGTGAACCCTTCCCTCGCAGTATTGCCCTGGGTCGTTATTTCTCAGCTGCTGGACACGGCGAGCGTGAAATCCGCAGTAGTAGACCGACTTGCGACATACCCCGCACAAAAAACATGTGCATTTCCAGGACGCTCTTGAACAGCATACTCCAGAAAAACAATCTCCACAAGACAGGAGACGAAAGTATGTCAGTTCGTCATATTCCTATTCATATATGTGGGCGTTTCTGGAACAGCTCGCGCTCGCTGCCATTGATGTCGGACAGGTGAACCTCGCAGGCATACTCACATGTCTCTCCGGGGCTCGAATGATTGCGTCCACACACATACCTCGTTGATGCCAGCAATGCCTTCAGATAGCCAACGACAACTTCCCGGGTTCACTATAGGTAGACTGTCACAGGCATCCATGTGGAAGCCACAGAAATGCCTGAGATTGCTCGCGAGTCTCAAGCACTATACTTGCACTTTTGGAACTCGATCCTACCAACGCGGTATGTAGACCAGTGTGATCGAATGACGTCGTGTCCTGATAATTGTCCGCTATAGTGAACAAGGCGTGAAACAAACACTCAGGGGATTTTGGAGGCTCCATATGTCTATATTCCGATGCATGGGCAACATGGGCAACTGGTATTACGAACTTTTGCAGGTAGGAAATCTGATCAGCATCTCGAAGGTCTCGACTTTTTTTTACGGCAGGGCATTCGTGGAGAACTCGTGACGAATGTGTTGCGAGCTACGAGTGTATTGTGTCGACAAGTACATAATACCTTGTAGGTATCGTTTTGAAGGGTGATGTCGATGTATCTTGAGGCGGTGATAACCTTCCCTGTATCCTAGAAATACAGCTCGCATGCAGTCATGATATCCTCATGCAATGGCATGCATGCCATCCGGTAGACATACATATGACACAAGCGTTCATCGCCGAAGTTCGAACCTACTATTCGCCGCCGCCTTCTCGAGATGCGTTGATATGAGCAGAGGTCACGGGGGTCGGAGTGCGAACAAAAGAGTATCTCGAATGTCGTGTGCGATGATCACAGGGAGTAGATTACATGCAATCTTCTTGTCTGTAGTGCCGTCAGGACCAGGGAGGGTCGATGGAAGTTGATTGATATGAATAGTGTCGCCGCATCTGAGCCGCATCGGTGCAGTAGTACCAGCAAGGCTCTGTTCGCAAGGACCCGGGAATCATCCCAGGTCGAGAGAGCTTGGACGCAGTGCTCGGATTCGTGATGAACAAGGAAATACACACGGGTGAGTGTCTAAGCGATCGTCGAGCAAATATCCTATCGTGCACATTCATGAATTCAATGAGTTTATCAGGACCCGGACTACTAATAGTGCTGCGAGGCGACACGATAGTATGGTATCAGATCTACATGTATCATGTCTAATCAGTCAGATGAATTCGTCCCTTCTCCGGTACCTGAGCCACAACACATCCATTCGGGAAAGGAAATCGAAAACCTGAGGGTAGCCTTGCCTGATTCTCGCTGATGTGATCCACTGTGAGTCTCACAACATAAGCGTAAGGAAAGTGTGCACACCGTGATGTGGATTCCTTCAGTGGGCACTGAATGTGAATGATCAATTGAATGTTGTGCCTAATAAAATATAAGCTATCATGAGATGGTACATAATAACCAGAAAAGACACACTGGGCCTGCTTCCGTGGGATCTGCAGGACCTTGTCGACTACGGGAAACGACCTTGCTCGGACGGCTGGGGTCGGCAGCCTTGGGAGGCGATTTACGCTGTAATGTGTGATAAGTTTATATATATATATAAATCTGAGGTTGAGGAACAACGAACCTGTGGTTCTACGATGGGGATGGCTTTTGCAACCGCTCGCTAAGATAATATGTGAGGCACACTATATGCGATCGCTGGTCAAGAAAGAGCACTCACTCGCTTACGTCTACCTGCAGCCATCCACGAAGGTCCCTCATTTGTAGCAACCACTCTTGCTGGTGACTGGGAACGAGAATGATCGGCAGGCTGACGCGACTTTCCGGAAGGCCTGGCGGAATTATGTGAAGCCGGGTCCTTGTTGCTCTTCTTGACCCTGAACTGTAACAACCTTTTGAGTACCGGATTGCCTTTGGATGACTTAGCAGTATCAAAATTCTCGTCTGGAGGTGCCGGAGGGGAGGCTATAGGTGGCATATCTGACGACCGTGGTATAGCATGAGACGCGCCAAGTGGTGGCGCCTCGTCATCACGGGGATGGGCAGAGGATGCCGGAGACGGTGGCTGCGGCAGCGTCAACACGAAAGTAAGAGGAACATAGTGATCACCAACCTCATCAAAATCGAACTCAGGGGCGGCCGTGCTCGACGGCACTTCTACCTACGCGATCGTGAAAACACGCTTCGAGAAGGAAAAGGAGAGACGGATACCTCGAGGGGATCGCCTTGGACCTCGGACTGGCGCGCACTGTCCCGTTCCCCGGGCTGTTCCTGGTGTATGTACACAAATGAAGTCAGCACAACTGTCGTGGTGATGGAATGACGAAATCCTACCGCAATGGAGTCAGACGACTTGTTGTCATGGACACCTGAGGTTGATGGCTGCTCGTCTGGTTGTTGCTCCTCGCGAGTAGATGCCTAATATAGTGGGTTAACGCGGGGGACAAAATGGGGTCAATCTAACATGCTAAAACTACAAATGCTTACAAGATACAAGTCAGGGAGAATACTGCCGAGCTTGCGGATGGCGATTTCTCCGCTGGATTCTCCAGTCGCAAAATAGCTGCTGTCCGGGGAGAGAGCAATTGACTGTATGTGATTGCTGCTCTCGATGACAGGGACAATGTGAGAGAGAGTCGATGAGTCTAGGAACATGATGGACCGTGATGCATCGGCAGCGATAAATTTGCCATTGGTGGCCAAAGCGATAGACTTGACGTTGCTGTCAGCGAGAATTGGCGATTTAGCAATCTGCAACCCGGTGGAAATATTAAAAGACTTGATGTGGTTGTCGCCTGATGCAGCAAAAATTTGTTGGCCATCGTCGGACCATGCAAGTGGAGTTACTAGTCCGACTGAGGGCATCCGGGGTATCTTGATGTTTATAAGCTGGTCACCATTGCGACTGTCAAATATACCGATTGACTCATCGCGGGCAATGGCGATGTGCTCGCCATTGGGGGAGAATTTGATTCCCGTGACAGATTCATTATGTTTGAGCGGGCCAACGAGTCTCTCTCCGCTGGGGATGCTCCAGATGCTCGCCTCGTTGGATTGAGTCCCGGTTGCAAACCTCTTCGAGTCCGGAGCGACGTCGATTGCATACGCCGCGCTTGTGCCGTCCACGGCGATGGCCTTTTCATGCATCTCACTGTCCCATACGCTTGTGCCCCGAGTAGTCCCACACATTATCCATTTATGATCCCGCGACACCGCAACGGCGTTCAAGTCCATTCCTGTCTGTTTTCCGACCTCTTTGCCATCTTCAAGTCTCCATCGTCGAAGCCCATCTCTGCTCCCGCCCAAAATATGCCTCCCGTTAGGCTGGAAAGCGACCGCCCACACCGTACCAGAGTCGGCACCGGCGTCAGAACCATTGTCGGGTCTTACTGAATTGTCAGCATTGCACGATCATTCCCTAGACCTGCTACGCACCAGTCTTTGTCGACGACATTCTCACAGATGATGTGCAGTCGTGGGCTTCGAAGAATGAAAGAACGAGGTGTTTCGGTTTAGTACTCGGGGTGCATGAAGCCGGTCCGCACGTTTTCCTTCGACTCCAAAGTCTCAATATGGGTCCCAGCGCCTCGTGGTGCCTTCGACTCTTACTCGTTGCGATGACTAAGCAAGCAGTTGCGGACTCGGTCTGGGACTCGCCCTCCTCGTCTTTCCTCATCCGAAGACTCAGAATCTCAGCTGCTGGATTTGGTTCACGAGTCACGACGGGCGTGAAATCCGCAGTAGACCGACTCGCGACATACCGCGCACAAAACATGAACGTGTGTGCTTTTTCAGGACGCCGTCGAACAACAAGTGTTCACACTCTAGAAAAATATTCTCCACAAGATGGGAGACAAACGTACGTCAGTTCGTCATATTCCTGTTTATATACGTGGGCGTCTCTGGAACAGCTTGCGCTCGCTGCTATTCATGAATCATGTCGGACAGGTGGACCTCGCAGACGTACTTACACGTCTCTCCGGGGCTCGAATGATTACGCCCACACACATGCCTCGTACGTAGCCCCAGTCCACCATGTGTAGACTGTATGACAGGCATCCACGTGGAAGCCACAGAAATGCCAGAGGTTGCTCTCAAGTCTCAAGTACTATACTGCGCTTTTCGGAACTCGATCCTACCAATGCGGTATGTAGAGTGGTGATCGAATGATGTGCCTAGTTTTGGATAGAAGATGGTTGTTCGGGCTCTCGGGGTGGGCCGGACCTCACCAGTGCCGAACAATGACAGTGGATTGTAAAGGGTAAAAGAACGAATAAAAACTCAAAATGTAACTTCCTAACTCCCGAAGGAGTTATCAAGTCACATACGAACTCTTGCAGTACTTTGACGCGTTTTATGCCGACCTTGAATGTTGGCTCGAGCTGGGAGACATTTACGTGACATGTAACCAGCATGCTTCTATCCTTGATGACGATCGACACCGACGAACTAGCCAGATACGAATACTCCCTAATCACTGATTCACGCGCTCTTAATCACACCACAGAATCTATTCTATGTCCTGCAAGCAGTGGAAGCGGCCTACTCCGGGGACCTCGCGCTGGCGGCAGAAATGGCCTAGGCGACCTCGCATTCTCGATGGAGGTGTTTCTCACAATTTATCCTGGCCGATTTTCACGAACAGGCACAAAGTCTTGGGACATCTCCATAAACTATGATGCGAGGTTCGTAGTCAATCTATTCGTGTACATGACGGTCACATTCTACAGGATTTCTTCGTAACTCCACGGTGGGACAGGGAGGAAAGGAAGAAAATAGCATGCAGACCGCACCTGACCTGCGTTCAACCTTGTGTACCGCCAGAACTTTCCGTGTCCGTCCCAGCAGGGCTTGCACCAAAGGTTGGCTGCAATCCCGGAGACAGTGACTCCACTGCATCAGAGACATTTCGGCGAGAGGACGGGACCGTAGGACCTCGGGATAACTCAGACCTAGTAGCGTTCCCCGTGACTTCTTCGCGGAGCCGATCAATATTCCTCTCCCATTCCTCTAGCAGCCGCGTTCGACGGTAGGGATCAGGCGAGTGGGGAGGATGGTGCTCGTGAACGATTCGTTCTTTGTTCAGGTTGCAATCAACCGCAGTGCGACAGTCAGAGACGAGCAGAGGGACGTGAGCGCTTGTGCGATTTGGGTTCCATGGATGCCAAGCTCGAGGATGACATTATAGGTGTTGGCAAGGCCAACGTCGCGTGAATTAATAGCAGCTACCTTCTGTTCTAACCCCTTGATCGCCTCGCGAAGGGCCATCACTTCGGGGGACTCGGAGGAAGGTGCTTGTGTGTTAGGCATAGGATAGACAGGGCTGGTATGAACACTGGCCGTGTTAAAGACATAGAGGAGTTGTGGGTCTGAGATGCGGAAGTGACGGTAAAACGTAACGGACGACGAAAAGGCGGTGAATGGCTCTCGAAGAACCCGGCTAGTTGTATCCCAGGATCTAAATACGACGCAGTAAACATCATGGTCCAGCATCATCCGCTCACTGGCAATGACATCGCCATATTTGATAGTGAAGTAGCCGTGGAGGATGTCTGCAGCATTATGGATCTCCTTGAGCCCAGTGACTGCGACCTCGAACCCATGCACAGGCTCGATGAAGCAGTGTTGTTTTGGATAGAAGGTATCGTTCGCCGAAAGTAAAGGAATTCTTGAATAGCCAGGGGATTGAGTCGTGGACGACGACGTCGTAAACGACACGGTGAAGATCCTTGTTAACATAGGCACCCTGCGTCTCAACGTTGTAAGCGGCGAGATATTTGTCAAGCGCGGGTTTGAGATAGTGAACCTCCGCCTTATTCTTTGCCTGGAAATAAATTATTCGAGACACATCAGGGCCGTTGTTGACCTTCCAGTATGCGCGGACACTATTGAACCCAGATAAGATCTGGTGAACGCGCTCGAGCAAGTCAGCTCGAGGTTGAGCAGCGCCGGTGGATGACAGAGTCACATATATGTATAGTCCACAGGAGTTCCACTCTCCGGGGAAGTAAACGTAAGGGGGGGTAGAGGGTCGGCCGGGTGCCCTTGATCATATTGGTGAACAAGCCTTTGAATGTGGGCGGTGGCCGCCCGAGGATCGTTGCGTTTGAGGCCGGAGACTGTCAATTGAAGACCAACCTGGGGCGTTGGTTGAGCAAGCTCGGCAAGAAACGGGGAAGGGTGGTGAACAGGCCGAGAGGATACACCATATAGGGGCATCGTGCTAGCGCAAGCGAGGCTGATTGAAGTAGCAACAGGATGGGACTAAGATGGTTGACGAAGCTCAGCTGGACAGAAGAATAACGACAAAGTAGGTCCCAATCGCCGAGCGGTCCAACAAAGAGACGGCTCGTTCTTACATATTTAAAGTTTGGGAATAGGTTAAGGTTGTTTCAACCCCAAGGCCTCTAATCATTCACTTTACCACATAAATCTGATATACGAGTTTCTGCTATCCTGAGGGAAACTTCGGCAGGAACCATCAGTGTTGTGGTGCGGTAGCGGTAGCGGCGGCGAAGAGGGGGTTGGTACAAGGCATTTGCCTCATGGAGCTAAGGGTTTGCCAAGCGGAAACAACGGATGAAAACCTCACGCATGATTATTATCAGATCCTCACCGTGTCTTTCCTTATCCCTCTGCGTCGTTCCCCTGAGCTGTTTTACTCCTCGGCGATCTGGAGATCAAGCTTTTGACCTTGATCACGCCCCGAACCATGGATCAGAAACACCGTTGACTTACCCTCCTGATCATCGCATCCATACACGATTTTCAAAATGCAAGCGTAATTATTCCTTGGCCGGCCCGCCTTCATGTCCTTGGCGAGAAAAACGTCTCGGTGTTTCCGGATAATTTAGCAATACTAGCAGCACTTTGGACCCAAGTCCTTTATACATTACATACTTCCCTATAGATGCCAACGAGCTGAGGGAGGGTCGACGTATGTAGAGCCTTTTCCTCAGGTTCGCCACTAGGCAGTGTTTGCCTGAGAAGATCTTGCCCAACCACGTTAGAAAATGAAGCTGGAGTTCACCACGTACCAAAGTACCGTATTCGCCGCCACCTTACCACACCATTGTCTAGCGACCCACACCCACACAAATTTCCAACAGATAGAACAATCAACTGAACATCATGTTCACCTCGAGTATGTGCACAACATTTGGCACTGCTCAGCATCAAAGTTACCACGTAGAAAAGGGAAAGAAAAAAGGGGCACCAAAAAACGAACAGGTGAAGACCAGAAATGTAGCGACGATATACATCCCACCACTTTTCTCTCGAATGGACGAATACGAGGATACGAGACCCTTTTTGGAGCCGTATATGGTAGGATAGAGCAAACAGCAAATCACATGTCGGGTTGCATGGGCATCACCTGGCCACCTTTGGCAGCCGTAGGCGTGAAAGTGTGCCAGCGATCGTTGAAACGAACATCCAATGGCCGACCACCATACATATATTGCTGGAATTTGGCTGCCGGAAGACGAGTTAGGGACGCGACTGCTCTCGAAACGAAAGGTAAACGTACCGATGGCAGTCTCTGCCTCCGATACCTGGGCAAATTGGACGACACCACATCCCTTGGATCTCGTCCCGTCGAACAGAATCTCCGCAAGCTCGACCTGTCCCGTGGTTTCGAACAACTCTACCAAATCCTCGTTGGCAGTCGACCAGGGCAACTTAGAAATACATTAGACTCGTGCTCGCACTCAACACAACTGGCAGAGGACTCACATTGCGAACCATGATTTGCTGGCTTGGCTCAGGTTCTACGTAACCATAGCCTCCACCGTAACCACCACCGTAGCTATCCATACGGAGACCACCGTGACCACCAGATTGATCGGGGCCTGGGTAGTCCGCATAGATATCTTGACTCGAGAAGTCGCGGCCGGATCCTTGTGACGCGTATCCACCTCTAAAGCCACCACGGAAACCACCACGGAGACCACCACGTAGGCCACGACTACCACCGAAGCCACGGAGCCCACCACGGAACGCACCTGGGCCAGAAAGGCCGGCGTAACGGTCCTGAGAAGCATGTGCGATGAGCAGAGACAATCAGGAATAAACCAAAGCTTATTTACCTCGCGAACTTCGAGAGTACGACCATACCAGTCGAAGCCATTATACATGCCTATAGGATTATAACGCCACCGGTCGACAACATCAAATAAGAGGACGCACTAATGGCTTGCTGGGCATCCTTTTGTGTTTCAAAGACCACCGTGCCAGAGCCTTTGGGACGGCCATCAGCACCAATATTGATGTCAGCCCGGATGATATTCCCAGCCGCTCGGAACAAATCTTTTAAGTCCTGCCAACCAGCTTGGTAGGGCAACTGATCACCACGTAAGCAGACATCGAAATCACAGAGAGTCAAACTGACATTGCCAACGTAGAGCTGATTCCCTGGATTCTGTTGGGTGCCGAAATAATTGTGATGAGGAGGGCGTGGGGGCGGCTGTGCATGGAGCCCTTGTCCAGCCATCGCCATACCGATTTTTCCCGGAACGGGAGTGGCACCGAATCGTGACTCGTTTTCTCGATCCTAAGCCGTTAGTGAGTTAAGCAACAACCCTTGCAGAACTTGGTGACTTACCTCACGGATGAATACTGGACGACCCAAGAGGGGCACTTCTGAGAGCTCTCGGACAGCTCTCTGGGCGTCCTCCGGAGATGCAAACTCGACGATACTACATTGCAGGTGAGCACAAGATCAATAAGGCAAATCAAAGAACATACCCGCATCCTTTGGAAACTCCTGAGGGTGTGACCAGTACTTCGGCGAAGAGGACCTCCCCAGCTATTTAACCCCAAAAGAAAACTCCCATCAATATCCTCTCAATCATTCCAGCCATCCAACAACGGCGAAACCGGGAAGAAAAAACGGCAAAAGGCCACTACCAGCACAACCACTCCTCCACTCTCCCTCATCAGCTCAGACTCGCACAAAAGCACCCCCTGCCTTTTTTCCAAAACGAGCGAGCTTCAGCAGAACGGATTGCGTGCGCGGTAACCAGGGCCATTCCCCCCCCTTCCCACGCAAAGAAAAAATATCTAATCTGAGATTCCCCCACCCACCTCCCCTCATGAATTCCATAAGATCGCGGTACTTGACGTCGTAACTGAGATTGCCAACATAAACACGGTTCTCCCTCTTGCTGATCTTTGCGAATTCAACTGCTTCTTCGTGGTCAGCATTCATGGGCCCACCGAGGGAACGGGCAAATGGGTCAGCGGGCTTGCGATCACGGCTACGTGAACGAGTGCGTGATGGACTTCGCGAGCGGGTACGAGACCGCGAGCGACGGGAGTGCCTACGGTCACGTGGCGACGTGGAGCGCCTGCGGGGGGACCTAGAGCGCGTGCGACTACGAGAACGCTTACGGCGCTGAAAATTGGAAAAACGAATGGATACCGCATACTTTTTCAGTGTGAAACCCAAAAACTGACCTCGCCGTTACGCCTTTCTTCCGGCTCCCAGTGGTCAGTACGCCTACTGCGACCTAACGAAGCAAGATGGTAAGTCGAAATTCATTACTAAAAAAATGGGGGTAGACATGCCCGTGTCCCTTGCGCCACGGTCTCTGTCTCTCTCGCGGTCACGGTCCCTATCACGATCCCTGCGATCACGGTCACGGTCGCGGTGGGGGTCACGGTCTCTCTCCCGATCCCTATCGCGGTCGTAGTCACGGTCTTCTTTGGCCTTCATGTCGACATCCATTTGAACAAGAAAAAGAGAAAGAGAAAAACCTCGAAGGTGAGGTAAAGAGTCAAGGGCCGGGCGGATAAATTTCAAGCTCCGATTGAACATTCGGTCTAGTCAGGTGACCACGGCAAACACCAGTAGAGTCCTAGTACAGCTTCAACAATCATTGCTCAGAAACCTGCAAATTCCAAGGTGGAACGAGCTGAACATTCACGAAACTAGTGGACTTCAAACCATGTGCGTCGTTACGATCTTGAATACACCATTGACAAGACTAGCCGCGTGAACGGAAGGTTGCCAAAGGTGGCGCTCCGTAGATTGACCTCAAACACAGTCCATCATGTATCCTTCATGTTCAGCACCGGGATTAATGTAGAACCCCCGTTCTTATTTCTCCCCGTTGTGGTGGATTCATATCTACGGGGATCTACAGGGGTGGGGATCCCACGAAGCCTGGCATGTCCATCTTGGATCTAGATCGTGATTCATCCTGTCATAACCCTCTGCATATGGATATTTTACAGGCACACGTGGGGTCCGCTTTCAGGTCAACCATTCCAATCAGGTGACCCAGAACGCTCTTTGTCCTCTTCTCCTACATACCAGTGCCACTGCGATGGACAACGAGACGGGCATCCCAGTCGTCACGTCTCGCGTGTTGGATAAAGAGGCACCCAACCCCGACCCCAGCGGCAATCCAGAGCTCTGGAAAACACCACTCTTGGAGCTTCTCGATTTGCTCAAGATAATCGACAATTCACAGCCCACTCCCAAAGTCGATGGCCCACGCTTTTGCTTTCAACCATCCCATGATCTCTCCCAAATCTCAAGAATATTTCTTTCAGTGTCCACCTCCCTTTCCATCCAGTACGATATCGACCTCAAGACTATTCGGCCGTTGGGCTCCAACGCCGTGCCACCCGCTGCAATCAAACTCCAAGAATATGCAAACCACGTCCTGCAAAGGATCCAAGTGAGAATTTTCACCTATACTCAAATCAAGTGACCCACCTAACCAACGCCACCAGCTCTTCAGGGACCGTTTACTCGAACACGCCGTCATAAATGACTCCAGTTGTTTCCTTCACGTTGACTTGTTTACCTGCCCACTCTGTCTCGGTCCTCTAGCCTCTTGTATCGATTGCGACTCTAAAGTCGCATGCTCCAATCCAGAGTGTCGTGGCTCTCTCATCATCGACTCCGCACACTGCTACGAGCACGGCCGCATGGCATGTCATACATGCCTCGCGAAAAACGACGCGGTCCCTTCCATGATCTGTTGCGCAATGTGCCGAGCCTGGTGCTGTAAGGAAGACACGGATTGGTGTGCCGGGCTAATCATCCACCCCGCCCTAGGCACGGAGGAGCTGGCCAAACTGTCCCACGAGTCCGCGTGGGGCTCCGAGTCCATCGTGCGGTCGCATCCGCCCAAACCCAGCTTATGCAGGATCTGCACCGACTTCGAGCTTGCACCGGGTTGGAAACTTTGTCGCAACAACACGGAAGAGATGGAACCCGATCACTGTCCGTCCCAAATTCTGTATAATACCCAGTTTCGTGTCCGTGGTGCCTACTGTCCGGAGTGCGTCGATCAGAGTCCGGGTCGCCGTTGTGCCT
>QFEM01004486.1:0-69290 GCA_003316205.1 Boletus bicolor
TTTTTTTTTTTTTTTTTTTTCATGACGAATTCCCGAAACTCGTGACCTTGCCATGTCAGCTTGTAACTTCAATCGGGCCTTCGACATATTCTTATGCTCGGACGGTGCCGCGAATATGATGCCGCCGTTTCACTCGTGTTTTGGGTTTTCGTCGAATTGGTTTTGGGGTGGGCAACATTGGCAATTGATCACATCGTATGTTTTGGACTGGGTGAGCGATTGAAGGTTGAATATTGAATCGTGAACGCGAGCTTGAAGGCTTGATCCTCGTTTTCCTCTGAGGAGTTTACAATAGTCTTGACTGCCTCCCTGATGTTGTCACGTTCACCGTACTACGCAGACAGTGCTGACTTGGGGTTGAGGGTGCGCCAGTGCCGTCGTGAGGGACTTCCGACTCCCTGGAATATGTATTAGCATTAGGAACTCCGCAACGGCACCTGCCAATCGTTACAGATACGAAGATCGGCATCCTGCAATGCCGCACCAGGGATTTCTTGGCTTGCAAATGTCCAGGATAAGGTCTGCTTTGTGGGGGCCAGGATAACGTGCCTGCATCCACGGTCAGGATCAAGTATTTATAGCCTGCGGGACAATGATGGGGAGAAGGGAGGGGGGCATGGTGGAATGGACGAACTCTTGTATCGTCTGATGAAACCTCGATACCGCTCGATCAGTTGAAATGGAAGGGTGTACCGTCATGCTAGTATGCACGCCATCCATGTACCGGTCGACCCCGCGAGATACGTACCAAGAGCGTACCACGATCAAATTTGCATTCGAATTTTAATATTCAACCGTCGCTCGGGAAGGTGACGCTCAAAAGGTTCTGTTGCTAGGCTGGCGGCTCAGCGACAAACCTGTATAAAAAAATAAGTCGTGGAACTATAGTAGAAAGAAATTATTGAGAGAAGGATATGAGACCAAGTAGCAACTTTTCGCGTTATGGCAGTTTCCCCCCAATGCTTGTCACGACCCTACGACCCTGGTGCTTCATACAGTCGACTCCCTCGTAACCCATACCCCATATAACCCGTACTCCCTAATTCTCAAGAATGGCCTGAATGTCCTATTTTTGTCACTTATCCACACCGCCAACTCGGAGATACCTAGCAATCCCGTTTCGGATGAGTCGAAGAAGACTCTGGATGTTCTGGAGGGTCGACTAGGGCCCTCCAGCCCTCGAATTGAATGGAATAACTAGTAATTTCCCTCGTAAATAAGATTTCGTAGCATCTTACACTAAACGAACATATGGCATTTTTTTCGTCCGTGGTGGCCGATCTCTCGCAGAACCCATACTTTGCGGCCACTCCCAACAGGTATGGGTTATAAGGGAGTCGACTGTATGTACTTCAAACGTTTCATCGAGGCTGGTAGATCGACCTTTTGATCGAGTCAATTATTGCCACCCACATATTTTCACTCGGTCGGTACCGATATACGATAACATTTCCTGTATATATGTCGCTGGCTATCGCTGTCCGCCATCCGGCCGTCATCGGGGACCAAAATTGTTCATCACTATCTGTATCCAATCCTCATTTATATGACCCAAGGGGTACACATATACTTATAGCGATTCTTCTGCGCGCAAATGATCCTCTAGAGCTTGGACATACGGCGACGCGCCCTTTGCCCAAACATCCCCACCGATTCCCAATAATCAACCCAACGTGTCGCATCGACAGCCGATAACGGTACGAGATGACGGATCGTCTTGCTCACCCGCCGCGCAACATCCGTCGCAAGCGTCGCCGTGCCAGCAATTTCGAATTCGTCTGATGCATCATCCGACGGACTCGACTGACGACGCATCGCTGCATCGCCCTCAGCCACAGTGCGCGTGTATCCGAGGAGTTTGATGACAGGCTAGTCACCGTGACGGTCATCGTGAAATCAGAAATCAGAAAGAAAGGCGTCAGCGGCCAATGTCAAGGAGAGGGTGCTCGCTCATACGACTGACCACGCGTCGGACATCCTCCCCGCTTGCATCGACTATGTATTTTTCCAGTCTTGCTACCCACTGGGTGAATGGGATCAACGGAAGAGGGGATGATGTCAGGTGCTTCTTATAGACAGCCTCGCTGATAGACTGCATGAGAGACTCCCATGTGATGGGTCTGGGATGCACCAAGTTCACGGCGATGGGGGGTTCTTCGTCTGCGAACGCAACGTCCAGTATCGCATCGGATACAGCATGCGGAGGAAGCCACGACACGAGCTTTGTACTACGTGTTAACATTCAGCCAAAATGAAATTAAATGGTGATTGACTTACCCCGCGGGCGACAGGAAGCGCGCCCAAGCTCACGCTCGACTTGACGAGGATGGGGATCCAGTTCGTGGTCGACCACGCACCCCGCGGGATACCACCCGTGATCTGCCCGATCCTGAACGAGGATGCCGGCAAGCCACTCATCGCGAGGATCTGTCCACAGAGAGAGAGAACGATGAGAAGTTAGATCGCAAGTCTGCGATCAAAGTACGCACCCGTTCGGACACGTATTTACTGGCACCATATCCAGGTCCCACAGCAATCCCCGCATCGAAATGCACCTCTTCCGGGAACGCCCCCTCACTCCGCCCCCATCCCTGTGCCGACGCCGCAGATGATGCGAACAAGAACCTCGGCTTGTCCGCCAACTTGGATGCCCGGGCGAGGTCAATCAAGTTCCGCGTCCCCCTCACGTTGGGCTCAAAGGACGACAGCGCGAGATTGAAATTAAGCCGCCACGCAGTGTGGATGATGACCGTCACCGAATCGCGGATCTCGCCGTACATCCGATCGTCGAACGACAGGTTCGGCTGCCCCGCGTCACCCTCGACATATATAAGCTTCCCCGAATCGAGAACGGCTGTGTCGAGCCCGCGGTCCTCAAACATGGCGTACTGTCTCTGTTTGATCGTACGCGTCTTGCAAGGCCGGTTGAACGCATACACCACTGCCACGTCCTCGCGGCTCAACAGAGAGGCGAGTAAATACGAACCCAGTCCACCGGTCGAACCGGTCAACAGAACAACATGGCCGTGGTGGATGGTCTTGGGCCTAGTGGGGGCTCCCTGTGTAACATCACCAAACTTGTCTCCAAAGCCGATAGAGTACTTGGCAATCATGTCCTCAATCTCAGCTTCAGGGTCTGAGGAGGGAGAAGAGGAAGTGTCCCTGGCAGCAAAAAGTTGAATCAAATGCCTGGCAAGGAGCCGAAGTGTGGGGTTCGAGAAGACAGTGTTCTGACTGATTCGAGGCGCTGCTGCTTGAATTTCCTCGTGCGAAGACCGGGCAAGCGAGCCGATAATGCGGTTCTTGAGGAATGTCGAGGACAAGCTATGTGTGTGAATGAGTCAATCGCACAATAGAGATGAGTGGATAAGCAGACCTGTCGAATCCCTGTTCGAACACGTCTATGTCGACCTCAATGGGTTTACCCGCGTTAACGGCCGTCGCGTGCACCATTAACCAGTTCTCAACCTCGATCTGAGACCAAATCGGAGGGAGCGGGACATCAGTCCCAGCTTTGGCACTCGCCTCCACGAACGCATACCTACGTAGGTTTCCAGAATCGTAAAGACGGACGTGAACGAGATAAAAAAAGGGCTCAACGCTTACAATGCATCGATCTCCGATTCATACAGCGCCATCGTCGCCTTCTTGATCACCGTCCCCTTGCCAGCGCGTAACATGGGTTTCTCCTTGCTTGTCACCAAGATCATCTCTTTGAAGATCCGGCTGAATGCTGGGGCCTCCTTGTTGGCCTCCTCGATTTCCCGCCTAGCGAAATGGTGTCAGCTTGGGCTCGTACGATGAAAAAGAAAAGAAAACACAGGCTACACACCAAATTTTGTTCCTAAATTCAGCGACCTGATTGTCGTCCGTGACGTCGATCGCGCACTCTGGCCTGGGTTCCACGAGCACCCCTGTCTGGTTACGACCGCGTCCAAACATGCAAACGCCGGAAAGGATGGGACTCGCGCAGATCACGGTTTCCATCGGAGTCGGAACCGTCTTTTCTCCCGAAGAGTAAAGCAGGACGTCGTCAAGTCTGCCAACGCTACACGCCGTAACATCCCAGTGATGAGTACAGTGTGACTCCAGAAATCGAGTGTAAGAGGCATACATTTTATACAGCCCCTCAATGGTGGGATGTTTGACGAATGCATCCGCGGTCGCGTAGCCTCTCACGTCCGGGAGATTCGAGAGAGAGAGCTGGTGCGTCGGACAGGCCTACAAAAATACAACCAAGAACCATCAAAAAGTGGTTTATTCGGGTGAGACCGCGATTTCCCAACGAACACGCACCAGTACTTGACACTTATACGTGCCATCACCCTGCGACACCCATCGTATGTTCTGATTCGGCCCAAACCGCATCCACTCCCAAAGGTGCTGCTCAGTAGGACTCCGGAGTACATATGTGAGTGGGCCAATCTCCGTCCCGCCGTATAAAGACGCGAGGTTGACACCGGCAGCCACCAGCGCGTCCCCCGTCTTTTTGGACAGAGGCCCACCCGCGAACGTCTAAGAGGGAGCATGTCGATTCCGGAAGACGACACAAGAAAAAGAACAATGTGAGACGAACCACATGCTCCATCGAGCTGAGAACGTCAATGGCTTGTGAAGAAGTAACCCATTCTTCCAAGAACGCGGGCACGATGACGAGCGAGTTCGACTTGGTCAACTGAACGGCCTCGATCGTATTCTGTGGGTTCGGTAAGACAGGGGCTATAGTTGAATTGTAATAGGACGTCGGGGGGTACACGGCTATGCTCTTAAGCGAAGCGATGGGATAAATGAGTTGTACGAGCGTGCCTATGGTATGGTATGAAGGGAGGGAAGCGGCACAGATTATGATGTGCTTTAGGAAATTGACTTGCTCTTGTACGGGCGCTGATCACAAATGAGGTCAGGGGAACATTGCAAACCAGAGAAACACACGAATGATGCACCAGTGAACAGCACTAAGGTTCGTCATCGGGATGGGTTTTGGAAACCCCGTGCTTCCCGACGAATGGAGGTAGTACATGATGTCATCTTTGTGGGGTCGTTCTTCCGCCTCTGGATAAGGTACAAACGGGGTGCTCTCCAGCTCCTTCCCGAGTTCGGGATAAGCGTACGCGAGGGCAGGCGGATCCTCTATTTGAAGCTCTGGGAGTGCTGCACTAATGCCGTCCAAGAGAGGTCCGAGCGAATGGCACGTTGCGATCAAACGGCGGCAACCAGTCTTTTGCATCATGTTTACCACAGCAGCTGATGAATTGCGAGGTGACATTGGGAAGGGCTTTGAAAAAATCACGAGATCAGTAAATCCCCTGATTATTTTGAGGTGAAGGGGGTGACGCACAATGAGACCGGAATAAATCACACCCATCGTTAATGCCTGGCAGAGGATGGTGTCACAGTTGGCGATGATACCGACGACGGTGTCGTCAGGACCCTGACGGTTGGGACGAACGGCATGGGCGACGCGCTGGCACGCGCGGTAGAATTCTAAATGTGAGATGTGGCGGAAGCCATTGATATGCTCGTCATGGAAGGTGTAGAAAGGGTGAGTAGGGTTGTGCTTCGCATTAAACTCGACCATCTCTGGTAAAAACAGAGACCCGTCGAGGGGAGGATAGAATACACCACAGGAGCCCTGCTTGAAAAAAGTCGCAAGCGCCATGTTCTATTTCGCGAATGTTGACAGCACAAGGGGGGGAAGGTCTGTGAAGTTGCAGGCCCCCCTTCAGTATATATACGTGGCATCGGGCCCAAAAGTAGGCACGGATGTCGCGAAACATAATTCAAGTTTGTCCCCCAAACCCAAAAGCTGGGAATAACGCGTAACACGGTAGGCCTGCTCAATTTTTCGTGAGTTCAAATCATGGCGATGGAGCGGGTGTTTGGGTCAGTAGAACTTTGATAGCTTTGGGGTTACAGTCGTGGGATTGAGGCTTCTCACTGGTGGAGATGCGAACTCGCTACGCAGCTCGGGTGTCGATAATGGCTATATTGATGCTAACCTAGTAGTAAGGTCAAACAGCTACCTCAACACTGCAAAAATGCTCAACCTTTCCCGCCCACCAGAAACAGTTCTCGAACGATTTGTGTATTATGAGTCGTTAATTGAAGCTTTTCGGAAGTCCCAGCCTTCAGCTATTGTGCACAAGTGAAAAAAAGTCTATTAGGTGAGGAAACATGAATTCTGTTGAATCTTTTAATTACCTCGATGTAACCATGACCGCACGACAGTCCCGCTCGACCAGACCGGTGAACTGAAGCAAAGAGCTTGCTTGCGCCACATCGGGGCCCGACTCCCATCAAGCAAGCGAACCCCGCGGGAATATCTCACTAAATTTGATCATTTGATTACTTAAGCTATTCTACGTGATCGAGTATCTGCTCCGTCAAACCCACGTTTCCTCTAATTGGCGAGTACGTCTAGACTGGCGGCGCACTCAATTGTCCTGCAGCACTGACACCAGGAACTTGAAATCTCGGATTTGTGAAGCACAAGGACAGGACACCACTGGACGTGCACATATGTGAGATGGATTGATCTTAACACAGCCTGATTGCACCTGTGTCATTGTCAACCTGCGCGCATGCACCCGGTTCCCGGTCTCATTCAGAACCATACCAATCTCTTGCACCAATTCTATACCCTTGGTAAGGAACATCACGCGCTCATCATGATCATCTGATGGCACTGATCGACAATCTCAGGTGCCAAGATCGGCATGCAGAAGAAGTCGAGGACATTATTGTGCATGCACGCTTTCGCCAGCACCACGGGAGACACTCGTGCCAATCGACTTTGAACTGTATATTATCTAACGAGTTTCTTCCTCGATGGTAGTGTTGTCGTCTGCAGCAAACGGCCAGGCGCCTGCAAACGAACAGAGTCTTGTGACTGACAAATGACCAACACGCCACCTCGCTTCGGCACTTCGTGCCTGCGCTGGTTACTGGAGGAGTCAGGGACTGGCGCCTTGGCGCCGCTACGATCCTATTATGAAAGATAAGAGAGGTAGAGCAAGAGGTGACTTGTTCTTGCAATGCGATTGTAGATTTGGAAGATTCAAACGTTTACATAAGTGGTCGAGTGGAGACTTGCTACGTTGAGATTGCCACGCTCCAACCGACTTCCTAGTCCGGAGCTTTGTAGAATCTGGCACTCGACTTGTCAGCCGGAGTCGTAGAAACGTCGCATCACACTTGCCCGGAAAATTACCACGTACGGACGTTGTGCGGACGATGGTAAGTTATCAGAAGCTCGTTCACGCGCCGTTACACACCATCATCGTCCAAAGTTGGAAGAAGTCCAACGCGACTTGCATCAGGAACTACCCTTGCGAATCACTGTTGGCATTGCGATCCGCCTTTATGTGTCTGGACTCTGAATCGCTGTTCTGTGTCTCGGCGAGGCCACGAATTATGGGCTTGTGAATTCCCCCATCGTTCCCCACCTCGGGAGATGCCTATAAAGCCATCGATAAGCCCCCGTCGTTGATGTTCCTCTTTGGACTGGCCCCGTTGAATCATGTCTACCCCGGGACCCCTTGAAGTTGAGAGACGGTGTCTGTTGTTCCTTTCTTCCGCGTTCGCCGTGATTGGCTTTTCCGTCGGGTTGAATGCCTTGGTCAAGTGCGCCGAAGCAAAGATGTGTACCCTCAGTTATACTGACCCACGACGTCAGAGCGAACCAGGAACGGTCTTACATCAACCAGCAAGTAGTTCCCCATGGCATCATCGACATTGGCACCCATGGTGAGCAGCCGGCATCCGTCCGGACTCATGTCGAATGGTAACCACGTTCCATAGATGTGTTCGCCCCGGGTGCACTCATCACCGCCATCTGTGCCATCCTCGCCATCCTCTCTGGTGCCCTCTGCGCATTCACATGGTATCCTATCAAGCACAAAGTGCCTTCCTTTCGAATCCAATCCTGGGCACTCTTTTTTTGCGCCGCGTGGCTGTTTGCGGCACTGGTGACTTACGATTACTTCTTTGCCAATCGCTCGGCACAGATAACCATCAATCTCCACGGCCTAATTATCCCAGAGCCCGTCATTCAACGTCTTGCAGACCTCCTCAATTTCACATATGCCTATCGAGATGTATACTTTTGTGCGTTTTGATTTGCTTTCGCAGTACGTTCTTGTTGGGGGGCACTGGTTGACGATGTTTCATATGTTGTAGTGAGATTGTTGGCGGTGTTACCCTGGTTTGCATTCATGTTGGCTGTAGTCACGGGTGCGGTGTTGCGCCTCGCAGCCGACCGTGCAGATGCATCCACCTCGAATACCGAACAGGACGAAAAAGTGTGATGGTGTCGGGGCCATGGAGAAACCCAAGCGTGAGACTATCCTCGGAATCTCTGAGGATTGCCAATTGTACTGACTTGAAGAAAAAAAGCACACAGACCTCCGTGCTGAACTCGATGATTTTGTCTTTTATCCTTCCTTGGGGTCTTGTTTTTCCGAGCGGGTCGCGGTGTCGCTATCTATTTTGACCATCGGGACATTCCAGGAAGTGATGTGGAGTTATGTACTCTCAATGCATTGGTTTGTAGTCCAACCATTTGCAGGGGTGTTCTCCGGAGTCTCGATGGCTTATCTTCTACGACTTGATTTCTCTCGACGTGGCAGGTTG
The DNA here is from genome assembly GCA_003316205.1 of Boletus bicolor. Taxonomy (NCBI): domain Eukaryota; kingdom Fungi; phylum Basidiomycota; class Agaricomycetes; order Boletales; family Boletaceae; genus Boletus; species Boletus bicolor. Next base: position 8,632 of record QFEM01004486.1, read on the forward strand.
TGTAGATTAATACATGCTACTTGTGCCTTGATTTGTTCTCTGCCATGGAACTTCACTTCGGGGTAGGAGTAGCCCAACCAATCAGGTAAGCCATCGCAACAATCCGAGGATGCGTTTATCAAGGGACGTTTGCTTGCTCACGAGCTTGTCTCGAAGAAGATTGCTCAGAGGGTGTGCACCTTTGAAAGCATATATATGGTTGTCTGTCTTGCAGAATATCGTCCAAAAGTCTCAAAACTTTGAGTTTTAGTTTTCAGGGTACCTTGCAAGCGATGGGGAGCTATGTCTCATACGATCCAAGAAGAATGGGATTGGCAGAATAAAAGAGGTATTCTACAGGAATGGAAGCATGTCGAAAGAGACTCAAAAAAATTCTGTCGCGATCAATGGATTGATGTATATTACCGCACAAGGTACGATACGTATCGCATGTTCAGATCCAAGAGTGTTCAGCTCAGCACTCGCGAAGAAAACGAACGACCAGGAACATGTAATCGAGAAGTACACTACAATGAAGGCGTCAGCGACATAAGTATGTTGAGTGGATCAAGGGTATATTATATACCTAACGAGCGTTCTTGGTCATGTCTGACACCGAATCAAGCAGGCTATTACCAGTGACAGCGTGCGATAGTAAGGATTCTAAGCAGACAAAGGTGCAGACTGTCCTCGGATCGTGTTACCACCATCTCATTCTCATGTGAGTAACGAAGAACGCACCAGCGATCAGGGCGCCAACGCTGGGCAGGGCGTGGGCAAGTCCAGAGGCGCCGTTGATGCCTTGGCTCGTGCCTGCCAAAGAATCAGCGATACCCTTGTTTCCATTGGATGTAGCCAGCGCGGCTGGGTCGACCGTTGCAGTGTTGTGGAGTCTGGTCCATGCGGTCGTCGGGAACGTCATCGTGGGACCTGGGTCCGACTCGGCGAGTGCTTGGTCTGAGAGGAAAACGAGTGCTGCACCGGGGGCAGGGACTTTAACATTGCAGACATTGTTCATCTGGTCGCAATTAACGGTCTGAACATCGACGACCCCGACAGGTCGTCCGTCTGAGCTAAAGGCATCACCAAACGTCTGGCCAGCCCAAGTGATATTATACTTCTGTATGATGGATGATGCTGAGAGGTATCTGACACATACATAAGCGGTGTAGGGGGGAAAAAAGGTACTAAACCTTACTTGACTCTAACTTGAGGTGGGACCGCCCCACCGATGGAGATACTAGCGGTGTAATCATTCGCCCCGGAGTTGTCATTGAGAAAGTTTATCAGAGCAACACGGGTTGGCTGTCCGCTCTCGTAAATGGCATAGCCCGGAGTGAACTCGTTGCCACCGTTCATCTGGAGGTCCAGAACTTGCGACTGGTTGGAAGAACCCAAAGCCTCAGCAACAAACAAGGAGGAATAATACACAGGCCCGATGGTCCATTGATGGAACGTCGATTGGTTTGTGAACGGCGCTATATCTGGCTTGAATCATCTCGATTCTGATGCTCGAAAAAAGGGCTTACGCGTGAAGGGCTGATGAAGGACTCATCAGTAAGAAAGACGAGGTCAATGGTCAATGGGAGTACCTACATTGTAATAGTCGCTTTGACCACCAACATGGAACATTGCATAAGTGAAGTTCGCGTACGCCATCTGGAGACTATAATCAATGGCCCACAGGGCTGCTGTAAAGGTATCACTTAAGCCTGGGAAACCACCACAGGATGCGGTGTTGGTTTCCAACATCATGAAAGGCAGCCCTTCCGTCTGGGCGTAAGCAGTGGAGTTGAGATACCCGGAAACAATTTGTTGCCCAGATTTATGCGTCAAGTAGAAAGGGAGCATATCTTGGGCAGTGTGAGGAGTGCCAGTACCATATTGTGCATAACAGTTATCGGCTGGGTAACTGGGACACACGTCACCATCTCACTGGAAGACATCACCGAATAACGAGCGACGTACCGTTCCACAGCCAGCGCGGCCAAATTCTGGCTAAAATCGGTGACGAAACCGGTGCCCCATACGTCTTCGGGCTTCCAAACACCCGCCAAGTTCGGGCCAATGAGAAGGCCTTTGTCAGGAATGTTAGAATCAGCATCGATGGCTTGAACGAGTTGTCCGAATTCATTCTTATAGTCGTTAGGGCCATAGGTCTACACCAAATGTTAGTTATTTGTAGTTTAAATGAAGACAAGCAACTTACACTTGATCGATGACCGTGCGGCGCGTAAAGATCTGGCTCGTTACCTGCCTACATGGTTATTGGTATATATGTCGGTGTCCAGAAACGGTGACCCTTACTTGCAAGCCAACCAGATAATCACCAAGGATCGATTCTCCAACTTCTGCGACTTGAAGGCGCCAGTTTTGTGTGTCATTGAACGGAACACCTGATTACGTGGGTTAGACGAAAGGACCACTGCTGAACGCCAAGCTTACCCAGGTACCAACGAACGTTAGTGAATGTGGAGATTCGCGCCATCATCTTGATGATCTCAGGGGTGAAGATCAGCGGTGGTGTGTCAGTCTGGAAGGGTAACGATTATCAGGCATCGAACCAAGCTTTGAATGAGTGACGTATAATTACCGGATTAGCAGATATACTGTAGGATTTCTCGAGCGCAGAACCGTCAGGAGTAGCATCAACCAGGGTAGCATAATCTTGTGTGTTACCGCCAATACGCACATGGACACTGCCAGCACGTTCCCTGATGTTAGCCATCAGGTTAAGGAATGGCACCTGCAAAAATGAGCTAGGGTGAATTGACGTCAGACTGGTTTATAAGAGAAACAGATGAGGTCACCTGTTCAGACCAACTGTAGCACAATCGTCAGTTACAACTCGTGAGCAATCAGTGTCCAAACTAGCACTTACGGACTTGTGTGGCGACACTGAGTTCTATGCTGAACCCGAAGAAGGAACCCTGGTGAGGTATCGAAAGGCCGGAGACTGCTCCGGCCTGAAGTTGCACGCCAAAGGACGTTGGTGGGAGAGGATTGGGGAGAGGAGGGGGTGTTAAGATAACACCATCATAGCTGGCGGGATCCGTATAAGATGCAGATGCAGCTGTCACTGTCCCATAGGGTTGCTGGACGTGAGGGCCATAGACGGTAACAGACGCGTGTGCGATACCAATCGCTAGGAAAAAGGAGTGGACGAAAAGATGCATTTTTGTTGCCTATGGAGAGACATGAACGTTGAACTTCACTAGGAAACTAATCGATGAATGAACAACCCAGTATCACTTACAACTCCTCTATAAAACGACGGACACCAACTGTTGATGAAGGAAGAAAACGAGCTGGACAGCGACAAACAATTGTCTCACTGGACTTTACATAGCAAGCGATTTATAGCTCCGAGTCCGCTTGGCAGGACTGGTGGCACGCGACATGACTCGGTGCAGATCAGCATCATGATCGGGTGTGCCGTCTCAAGATCTCAACGCTCAATAATCAGTTGCAAGAAGTCGTGACCGGTATCCGCGGGTTACCCGGGTTCTCACGTTTCCTTCTCCCCTCGCTCTTTTCTGACTCTCGAGCCAACAGGCACCGGCAACTGCTGGACTGTTCCCATTTTTCTTCCAAGACATGTGCTCAGGTACCGTCAAGAGATATCTAGGCTTTCATAAGGGAATCACATATCACGGTGGTACTTAGTCTTTGGCCCGGCCCGGATGTTCCTTACTTTCAGGCACCGCATCGCCCTCCGTGCACTGGAGCAATCTGTAAGTATCTCACACGTCGATGTTGTTGAGCTTCTTTGATTCACTCCGTATAAGGTCGGTCGCTGTTCCATCCTGGCGAATCTGAGTTGTTAGTGGACGTAGCTGATGTCTACTCAGATTAGGCGACTGGATTTTGCAATACTTGAACACCAATGACTTCGGTGGCCAATGATTTACAGACCATGTCTGCAGCCGCAGCCAACTTTTTGGACCTTCTTGGAGAATTCTGCTCGGACAAGTTTAAGCAGGGAGAAGGGTTACCTTATCTAGAGAAAGCCATTGCTGCGCGACGTGCTTCACTGAGATTTCTCTCACCTACCAATCCTCGTCGATCCTGGCCATCGACTAACCTTGCGGTTCATCTATCCACTCGGTATGACCTGCTAGGAGCGATGGTCGACCTCGAGGAAGCCATCACCATACACCGAGGTGTCCTCGCACTTTGCCAACCAGACCATCCCCTCCGATCCACATCAATGAACAACCTCGCTTCTTGTCTGTACGCTCGGTATGGCCAGCTGGGTATGATAAGTGACATTGAGGAGGCTGTTGCGATACATAGAGTTGTGCTAGAGCTTCGCCCGGCAGGCGACCCTGGTCGCCCTATGTCACTGAGTAACCTAGCAGGTTGCCTCTACACTCGCTTTGGCAAGCTTGGGGCGACCAGCGACCTCGAGGAAGCCATCACTCTCCAGAGGCGTGCCCTGGACCTCCGCCCACTTGGCGACCCTGATCGGTCCATATCATTGAACAACCTCGCAGGTTGTCTTTTCTGCCAGTACAGCCAAGTGGGAGGGATAAACAGCCTCGAGGAGGCCATTACGATGCATAGAAGCGCACTGGATCTTCGCCCAGCGGGTCATGCCGATCGCTCCGTATCACTGTACAATCTCGCGCTCGGCCTTTCCACCCGATACAACCAACTGGGTGCGACGAATGATCTTGAAGAGGCCATCGCAATGCATAGAGCCGCACTCGAACTTCGCCCACAAGGCCATCCTGACCGCCCGACATCCTTGAATGGCCTCGCCATTTGTCTTAACACCCGGTTCAACAAATTAGGCATGACGACTGACCTCGATGAGGCCATCGTGTTGCATAGAAGTGCTCTGAATCTTTGTCCTCCGGGTCATCATCTTCGATCTTCGTCGTTGACCAACCTTGGGGTATGTCTCTCCACCCGGTATAGCAAGCTGGGGACGATGAACGACCTCGAGGAGGCGATTACGATGAATAGAGACGCATTAGAGTTTCACCCGCCAGGCAATCCCTATCGCTTCACGCCATTGCATAATCTCGCACTCTGTCTTTCCATCCGGTATAATCAACTGGGGATGATGGATGATCTTGAAGCAGCCATTGTAAAGTTTAGGGGTTCACTTGAACTTCTCGAACCAGGGCATCCTAGCAGATCCTTGTTATTGAACAACCTCGCAAATCATCTCTTCAGCCGGTACAAAAAACTGGGAATGATGAGTGACCTCGAACAGGCTATATCGATCCATACAGACGCACTAAAGTCTCGTTCGCCGGGTCATCCTTTTCGATCCGCATCAATGGACAACCTTGGACTTTGCCTCTCAACTCGGTATGATCTGCTCGGAATTGCGAGTGACCTCGAGGAGGCTATTACGATGCAGAAAGGCGCGTTGGTACTTCGCCCACCAGGTCACCCCGATCGCTCTGTGACATTGAACAATCTCGCGCTTTCCCTCATGACTCGGTATAACCATCACGGCATGCTGAATGACCTCGAGGAGACCATCGGAATGTACCGAGGAGCACTGGAACTTCATCCACAAGGACATCCTCGTCGCCCTGCATCATTGGATAACCTTGGTTACTGCCTCCTGAAACGCTATAACCAATTGGAAGTCATGAGTGACCTCGAGGACGCCCTCGCGATGCATAGAGAGGCACTAGAACTTCGACCGCTTGGCAACCCTGATCGTTCTTCCTCGCTGGATAGCATTGCAGTATGTCTCTTTTACCGCCACCACCGACTGGGGGTCATGAGTGACCTTGAGGAGACCATCATGATGCATAGAAGTGCAATGCAGCTTCGACCTGAGGGCCATCCTAGTCGCTTCCTATCATTGCACAACCTTGCGCTGTCACTCACCGCTCGCTTTGAGAAGCTGGGTGAGATAACTGACCTCGAGGACGCTATCGTGATGTGTCGAGATGCTCTGCAGCTTCAACCGTCCAACCAAGCTAGTCGCGCCACGACATTGGATACCTTGGCAGTGTGCCTCTTCCTTCGCTATAGCCGGCTAGAAGAGATGAATGACCTCGCAGAAGCAATTGCGCTTCGTAGAGATGCTCTCAAGCATTCCTCACCTGGCCATCCCCTTCGAGCTGTGTCGCTACGTGGCCTTACGGCCTGCCTGCTTGTCCAATCCAACCAGTCGGGCATGATGGATAGTCAAAAGGAATCGTTCGATCTTTATTCCCAGCTCTCGCGTGTTTCACACACCGTGTCTGTTTCCGATTTGAAGACTGCTAAAGCATGGGTATCTACTGCCGAAGCATTTGGTCACCACTCTACGGTATTGGCCTACCGAACGTCACTCCAATTCCTAGTTCACCATCTTGCTACACTTCCGTCTTTGCCACAAAATCTCACCACCCTCAAAGAGTTCACATCTTCCCTCGCCATTGATGCGTTTTCGGCATGTGTTCGCCACAAAGAGCTCACTGATGCGGTTGAGCTTGTCGAACAAGGCCGTAGCGTCTTTTGGACACAATACATGCGTTTGCGTTCTCCTCTGGATGACGTCATTGCGTCTACTGGTGATACAGGAAGGACGTTGGTAGAAAAGTTTACGGAATTGAGCTCACTCCTGCGTAACATTCTCGATTCCCCACCTCTGAATTCACCTCCCACATCCCAGCATGATCAGGCATGGCATCTCAACATTCAGTTACAGGAAGTCGTCGATAATATTCGCAAATTACCGGGCCACTCCCGCTTTCTTCTGCCCTTGCTATTCTCCGACCTTCGTAAGGCAGCCATAGCGGGTCCTGTCATCATCGTGAACGCGAGCCAGTATAGCTGTGATGCAATGATCGTTCTATTCGAAAGTGATCCTATCCACATCCCTCTCCAAATCACTAAAATGCGCGTCCGTCATCTCTCGTTAAGGCTTCGTTCTCTGACGTCCCGCGCCAAGGTCGAGGACGTGACAAGAGACCTCTGCGTGATCCTGCGAGAAATTTGGGACCAGGTCGTTTCACCCATCGTCACAGTTCTTCAGATGGTGTACCCACGTCGCTCACGCATTTGGTGGTGTCCGACAGCCGAGTTCTCACTCCTTCCCTTGCATGCCGCCGACGCGTATCGGAAGGGCCAACCGAAACTCGCAGATCTGTACATCTCGTCGTACACACCAACCTTGACGGCACTTATTCGTGCCAGGCAGACAGGCCCGTCAGAGTTCGGCTCCGATGTACCAAGGTTCCTCACCGTGGGTCAAGCCCAAGCTCCTGGGCAGCAAGAACTTGCTTCTGTCGACGGCGAGCTCGCCTACATAGCGGAACGTATTGCACCGCTTGCGACATTCACCACCATCGAGGGTGAGGATGCCACTGTGGGGAAGGTGACGGAGGCACTGAGCAAGACCGAGTACGTTCACCTCGCCTGCCATGGCCTGCCAGACCGGAAACGTCCGTTCGAGTCTGCATTTGCTCTGCACGACGGACACCTGAGGATCGAGGACATCATGCGATCCAACCTGGAGCAAGCCCAATTTGCGTATTTGTCTGCGTGTCATACCACGGTCGGAGATGAGGAGAGTCCGGACGAGGTGATTCATCTCGCAGCTGCGATGCATTTTTCTGGATTCCGTTCTGTGGTTGGGACGATGTGGGCTGTGGATGATGGGGAGGCCAGCGGGGTCACGACCATGTTTTATGCATGTATGGTGGGTGAGGGCGGTCGTCTGGATCATACGCGTGCAGCATCTGCATTGAACAGGACGATGCGACGTTTGAACCGGATACCGCTTGACCAGCGAATCTTGTTCGTCCATATAGGCGTATAGGTATTCTGGGTAGTCCGAGTTGCTGTGTACTAGTATTGTAACCGTTCAAGAACACCATTCCAGTTCTCCGACTCCCACCACGGCTTCCAACCGGACTCGCCACTTATCACAGCGCTTTTTTCTGCTCGCACGCTCCCCGGCGCCCGTGGCACAACTCCTCAGGGAATGCTGGACTCTCCCAGGCGCGTACCTCAACAATAGCCAGATTAGATACTGGTGGTCAATAGGCTTGTGATCATCAAAATTACGTAATCAGAAACACGCAACGCGAGAGAACGTTTGAGCTCTTCCGAGTCGCCGGTCACACACATGCACCGTGGCTTCGTTGTGTTGCCAGCGCCTCTACGGTAATGGCACTCGATTTGAACGCGCAGACCGCCATTGATTTGAAGGAGGCTCGGGACAGGGTTTCGTTTGACCTACAAACGATTCGGGATTATCTCTTTGGTGATTGCCCTGTGATCAATGATACCCAAGAGAGGGTTTAACTCACTTGGGATGTATCTACATAGCTGGCAGACATAATTGGGAGAGCTTTGAGCAAATTGAAAGTATTCTTCGTAAGGAGCCAGTGTTCGACAAGTCGTCCAGGTGAGCTTCATGTACTTGATGATGATTTCCCTCAAAGCAGCTTACTGGCAAAATATCAAGGGATTTCATTGGAAGAGTTGAAGTGTATAAGAGGGCTCTCGCCATCACGAAACGCTTGACAGAATTGCAGAGATTACATCGATGGACGTCGGAACAAACTTCTCAAGCCATGTCAATCCTGTCGGAATCACTTCCGATTACCTTGCATGACATCGGTATGTGACAACAAATCTCTACTCCATTCACTCGTTTATTCTGGCAGCCTTCCAACCTGTCTTCGTTGGTCAGGGATCTGCTGACTTGGTAGATGAGTACTGGGAACTCGTAGCTAACAAAGGAATACACGGGTAACTACCTCAGTCTCTGCGCATTTTTGTGTCTCATTATGAATTATCCCAGATGCTACCTCCAGACCGAGCTTGGTCATGGCACAAATGTCGCGAGGTTGGAAACAACAGCAACCTACCTTCCTGAGACCGAAGAATTCGAGCTCCATTCACCGACCCTGACTAGCACAAAGTGGTGGATAGGTGCTCTGGGAAAGACAGCCACGCACGGAGTCGTACAAGCCAAACTAATTTTGCCAGGAGGCAAGGACATGGGCCCTCACCTCTTTCTTGTGCAGCTGAGGTCCTTGGGTTCGTTTTGAATTTGTGATCGCTTTCATATCGTCTTACAATGTCTAGAGAATCATTCTCTATGCTCGGGAGTTACTGCTGGGGATATCGGCCCTAAAGCTGGGGGAGGTAACACCCTCATTTACTCTGTTGTCTAAATTGATGGTCGACTGTTTCCCAGGATTAGCTGCGTTGGACAACGGATTCGCTAGATTCAACCACGTCAGAATACCCCGGAAGAATATGTTCTCGAAATTTGCAATGGTTACGGAAGATGGTCGATATATTAAGCCACAGAACCCGAAGCATAGTTTTGGTGGTGTATGTCCATCGTGTTTCAAACTTGTTCATGTACTCAATACTCCTACAGATGATGTATATCCGTGCGAGGTAGCCAGTTTTCTTGTTGCGGCTCCTGCTTCTAACATCCACTCTTAGTATGGTTACAACCGCTGGATGGACTCTCGCAAGAGGTATGTCCCCAATCCCGAGAATTTTCTTCCATTAAAATAGAAGAAAAGGAATTACTATTGCGATCCGTTACACCACTGTCCGCAGACAAGGAGAACCTGACCATCGTGGATTAGAACGCCAAGTTATCAGATACCCTTCCACTTACTATCGCCTTCTCCCTATACTCTCGCGTTCGTATGTATTCATTGGTTTGGGTCGTCAAACGGTTCGTGTTTCATCGTGGAGAGATGTGTCTGCCTAAACAAGCCCCCAGACTAAATCTTTTTCCACTCTGAGAGAGCGAATTGAACAAGGTGACTTGGGGTATCTCGCTGAAATTCACGCTATGCTTTGTGGCTTAAAGGTCCTGGTCTCCACTGAGACTATCAATGGTCTCGAGAACGCTCGTCGTGCCTTGGGTGGTCATGGTTACAGCATATTTGCTGGAATCGGACGCCTTTATGCAGACTATCTTCCGGCCGCCACGTATGTTGATCTCAAGATCTGATGCCTGTCGCTCACGCTCTGTTAGCTACGAAGGGGACAACTTCGTGCTGGATGGGCAGGTTGTCCGTGCTGCTCTCAAGTCATACAATCTCTTAGCTTCAGCTCCGGATCGTCCATTGGGCTCGCATTCAAATTATCTTCGTCTTCTCAGCGGGGACCCGCCGAGCCGACCAGTGATTAGCTCAACGATGTGGCAAGACCACGCAGCGATCATACATCTCTTGGAGTGGCGTGCCGCGCTAGCAGTCCAGAGTGCTGCACGAAATTTAGATCATCCCGACGCCGGCATCAATCGCAGACTCTCAAAAGCCATCACCGAGGCATTTGTAGCGACCCAAGTAGGCGATATGGTTTCCGATCTGAACTCATTGTCACAGAATGAAGCCAGTGCTCTCGGAGATTTGTATCTCCTGGTACGTTCGTACCACTCTATCAAGCTAGCACTTTCTGATCACTATATTCAGTATTTACTGACCACCACGGAAGAGGCCTTGGTCGATCTCTTTACATCCGGGTTGTTACAACACGGGTCTGACCAGATAGATCCGACACGAGACCTGCGTGCAGCCGTCGATGCCGTCTGTCTTCGTCTTCTCCCTAATGCTGTCGGGTTCACCGATGCATTCTCTTTCTCCGACTGGGCACTGGATAGGTTTTTGTTTCAATCTATTTCACGGGGGATAGGTCACTTACCCGCCCCTGCACCCAGCGCGCTCGGCGTGTCCAATGGACGGGTCTATGAGGAACTATGGAATCGAGCTCAGCTTGAGTCCCTCAATCAGACAAACACCACTCCTGGATACGAAGTGAGTCTCGCAATCATAGTTTGGTAGCACTCGCTCAGCCAGTTGTAGGACTGCCTCAAGCCGATGTTGGAGGAAGGAAGGAGGATAGCGGCCGTCGCAAAGAGTCGACTTTGAGAGGATTATATCCTTCTTTTTCTTTCAGAGTGGAGGTCCCACATGATTCGCTGTACAATGTCAACAGCGGTATGAGATGATCGATGACGTCTCGTAACAGCATTTGCATGGATTGGGACTATGGCATTCATCTGTCGAGGCAAAAAACTTGAAGCGCACGACTCCGAGAAGGCAATAATTGGGCACGATAGCACTACCCCGATCGCTTTCCGAGTTCGGGTGCAATCCAACCCTAAACTTCACTTTCCCGGCGTAAACGCTCGAAACCAATCCCGCCCAGCCTCAAACGACACCCTTGCAGCCTCCACGCCGTCGATTGGGTGTGTTTCCTTTGGGAACACCAACATTTCCACCACTCGCCCTTTTCCCTTCAACACATGATAGTACCCCTTCCCTTGCGTCGGCGGCACGCGGAGATCGTCCTCGCCCAACATTATCAACACTGGCGTCTTCACGCGGTTCGCGTGTGCGATCGGCGAGGCAGCATAGAGCGTAGCGAAGCTATCTGGTGTGACGTACGTGCCAGCCTCGGACTGGAGTCCGAACTCACGGAAAGGCCAGTCAGAGATATCCGAAGCGCAGAGCTCGCCAGCCGAGATGACAGGGTTGCGCATAACTGCCGCGCTGAATACGTCGGGGTGCTGGCCGATCACTGCCAGGTTCGTCGATGAGCTCGTTGGGCCTGTTGAGAGTGAGATGAGAGTTTTGAGACTCACGGTGCGCGGCAAGGAACCCCCCGTGGCTTCCACCTTGGACAACTTGTCTTCCTGGCTCAGACAGTCCGAGATTGATGAGCTCCTCGACCGTCGCAATACAGTCTGCAACGTCGAGTGTGCCGCATTTCCCGATAAGCTCTTGGATATATTTCTCTCCAAAACCCATGGATCCAGTATAATTCGGTAATGATATGGTATCTGGAGGTTCGATTCAATTGCGTAGACAGAGGATGCATGGGTAGCACTGGTCGACTCACAGCCTTCAAGGGCATAAGCGAGAACGCCTGGTGTGAAGGATGTGACACTGGACGCGTGTGGTCCTCCATGCGGAATCGTCAAGCAGACAGGTTTGTGACCTTGCGCCGATTCTTTCGATCGAATGACGATAGTTTCGATTGGATATCTATTCGGAATGGGTATGACACATGCATCAAGGCGATCAATGGCTTCCTGAACTGTAACTTGAATCAGAGCTGGGAGTTATTGCTTCAAATGGTGATACACACGTTTTGGTGAAACTAATGGTCTATCAAGAACCTGGATTTTTCCTGCAAACCCGTCTTGTGTCAAAGTTAAAAGAACGGTTTCGGGTGGAGAGGTTGGGGTGCTCCGCGAGCACATCACCGAGCGCGCTCCATCGGTTCCGAGTAAACTCCAGCTATACAATGCCTGGCCATGCGACACAGGTGTCAGATCGATTACAGCGCCATTTTCCACGTTGATTGAAATCAATGTCGGACGGGAACGCCAAAGCGATTGCACCAAAACATATGTCTTATCGCCGAGCCTGAGGAATGGGCTATCGGCCAAGTTGTACTCGGTGTATAGACCTGGGAACTCCTGGGCCGAGGGATCATGTACTGCGTCTACAAGGAGCCTGTCGCCCGCAGTGCCCTTCAAATCACGGGTGTGGATGGATACCGTAGATGCATGGGCACCGCCCACGGGATTGGACAGCCAGAATAAAGTCGTCGGGACACGATCGTTGTCAAATAGAACACGCGGGGAACGAGAGGAGCGCCCTGGTGTCTCGATTTTAACGGATCTGCACACCGTGGTTGTGGCTGTTTCTAGACTTTCACTTGGAAGGGTGAGTTCCCATATACTGGTCGATCGATTAAAACATCCTTTGACGCCCAACAGCTTTCCATCACCAGTTTGCTCGTATCCGGTGGCATAGAGACGTGACTCGGTGACGAAAGTTGCCTGGCCGAATAGGACAGGAGTATTAGAGGGTTGGTCTGGTGACAACGCTGTGACAGAGGTAGTTGGTGTGGGGTCGCTGCCACTATGCGACACCTCGTTCGGGAACCCCCAGCGGAACACGAAGAGAGTAGGTCGTTTCTTGGTGTACAACTGTTCGCCAAAATGGGGGATGAAGCGGAACTTTGGATACGGATCATCTTCCTGTTGCTCGATAGTCTCGGGGTTAGCTTCGGCGGTGTACACTAACGCTGTTTCGGATGGAGTGAAAGAGAACGATTTAAAGTGATCTAAGAGGGTGAAGGGGATCAGTACATGAGGGCAACATTCATGTGGATATTATACCATCTGTGTGGAATTGCCCATGTTGCTTCGTGACCTCCAGTGACGCCTCAAGCTGAGCACCCGACCAGACCTCCACATAGCGTTTCTTTGTACCGTTAATATTGAGTACCTCTTTGAGAAATGCATGACGCTTCCCTGACGGCGCAGAGAGGAAAGCCGAGATCTCTGACGGATCCTGGTTGATCGTTGAGGATATCACTGGCGAGTCGATTGCCGAATCTAGGTCATCCAAAGTGAATGATTTTGTGATGGATTGCTTCACATTCCGTTCGTGATCACGAATTGAATAGGAAATGCGGACGACTGCGAGGATGAGAAGTTAGGTACGATGAGAGTACAGTAATATTGCTAACCTGAGACGCCAGACGTAGTCGTAGGGTTGATAAACTTGGCCGATGTTGGCACAGGTAGCTCTGCGAGCTCTTTGTAGAAGTGGGAGGAACCACTGTAGCGCATATACGACATCTTGATAGGACACGCGGTGGAAGCTTTCAAGCTGATTATTTACCGCACGGATATTTAAATACTTGTAGGGGTCTGACAATTCGAAATCTCACCGTCACGTTCACAGTTACCTAAGCAACAAGAAACGTTCTGGCAGTGCTTGAACCAGTCGACTAGGGCTTCTTTGTTCCATCCCCGCGTACCAGCTTCGCGGTTGTGTTGGACCATTGTCATTACTGCAGAAAGATGGCCACCATCTGAGCAACTCCATTTCCTTCGGTGTTGCTTATACATAAGGTTGTAGCGTCCTCTCTCTGTACAAGTATCTTCGAAGTCGTTGTCCCCGTCGATAGCCATTTGCGTAGGTGGTTGTACGGCGCCACAAGTTTTGAATTTCCAGTAGGGCCTCTCCCAGTGGCTTTATCTTCCCATTACCTCCGTCGTCGCTGTCGTCGTCCTGGTTAGGATCATATGTAGGCCAGTACGATGGGTCCTCCTTCGCGTCGTCAGGAATCGGGTTCTTCCAAGCCGAAGAAAGTGATAAAATCGTGGCCAGTGTGGGTAATTGTTGTAAGAGAGCGATTCGTAACTCAGTTCAACAAGTGCAGTAGCTGTCGCCATAATGACAAATTTTGTGAACATGACTGACAAGGATCGGGAGGGTGTCAAAAGGGTAGATGTGGACAGTGAAGTCATTGGCCGTCAAGGTCGAATGATCTCCGTTCTGTTTTCGCCGCGTGAAGGTAATATTTCCGCGTTGATCACAGGAATGAGACGATAGCGGAGGTCTTCCCGGTCCTGGTACAAGTCGTCGAGGCACAGCGAACGCTGCAGAAAAATAAGGACTCTGAGCATTGCTGGACGATGGTGTCGTCTGGCAGAAGCGCCCACCGACTTGGGTCAAACATGCGATGCACCGAGGAGCACTATTTACTTGCAATCGGTATTCGGTATCATAAGAGCAAAGCTGGACTCACTAGGAACAACCATTCAAGTGAAGTGAGCTAAGGATGATAAGCCTCACAGTTCTCGATGAAATGAGAAGTAATTTGGGCGCAGTACTTCGGCAAGTTTCCTAATTTCGGCAGTCCCAGGAACAAACTATATTGGTAAGCAAGCCGCGACGTGGGTGCGGCATTGCGGTGATGCGTTCTTGTGGTGATTGCACGGCATTTCTGATCAGCCTTTTTCATCATCCCTTCTGCTTGTAGGATGTATCAGCACCCAGTATGTCTTAGTATTGTCAGCTCGTTTCACCTCAGGGCTTACGGATACCCATAGATCGTCTGCTGCCGTGCCGTGTGAACACCCGAGAGTGTCTTCGGCACGCTTCTCTCACTAGCGACGTCCTATATAATCCGACACCTGAGTATTTCACATCATAAAACATCCCCCTTGACCATTTCTCTGCATTGTGCATATCCAATATGGGAGCATTGTGGGCCGTCTTCAACGAAACCCTCTGTCCTGGTAGTGCCAGGTTCACGGCTGCGGACGTACCTGACATGTCCGGCAAGGTCGTCCTTGTCACTGGCGGCACAGCTGGTATCGGCAAAGAGACTGCTAGAGTAAGTACCACCTCCGATGCATATGCTTCACACTCAAGTCAATTCTTTCAGGTGTTGCTAACCAAGAATGCCAAAGTTTGGATCACCGCCCGTGATCAATCCAAAGGCGAAGCAACCCTCAAAGAACTCAAGGACAGTACCGGCAAAGATGCCAACCTCCTCATCATGAACCTTGCAAACTTGAAGAGCATCAAAGGAGCGGCCCAGGAATTCAATTCGTAAGACTTTCATATCCCCTCGATCGTAGCTAGGGAAAGTTGACGCTTTAATAGCAAGGAGACACAACTGAACGTCCTGTTTAACAACGCGTAAGCCCGAGTTACTGGTGCTCATTTATCTGGAATTGCTGACACACTTTGTCGGATCAGCGGTGTGATGACTCCTCCCACGGACATGCTCACGGACGATGGGTATGACCTTCAATTCGGGACCAACGTCCTCGGCCATTTCTACTTTACCAAACTCGTGCTTCCTACCTTACTTTCCACCGCAAAATCAGCACCGGATGGTACCGCCAGGGTCGTCAACACAGCATCTAATGGTCACTGGTTCGGCGGTCTCGAGTACGATACCATGAAAGATGGTCCAGAGCGCAGAAAAACTGGGGCATGGAAATTGTACGGACAGAGCAAGACAGTGAGCTCACTTCGACCATATTGCTAGGGTTCAATTTCACTGATGGTATCCCCAGGGCAATATCGTTTTCGCTTTGGAGTTGATGCGGCGGTACGGAGACCAAGGCATTGTCTCAACTTCCTTAAACCCAGGTCAGTGCACATTCATATGGCCGAGGAGTCACCACTCACACGCGCATTCGACAGGAGGTATTAAAACCGAGCTGCAGAGGCATGCGGGGAGTGCCTTCCAAGCAATCGCGGTATGCGTCTTTCAAGCCCCACAGTGTCTCGTGTTTTGTTTGACGGCTCACTCTACAGTCTCCCTTCCTTCGTTCCGTGTCGTACGGGGCCATCACCCAACTATACGCAGGCACGATCCCGGACGGCAAGCCCCTTAATGGCAAGGTGTGTACGCTTCACGACGTACCCACCCTCAATAATGACCACGCCGTATTGTTCTGTAGTACCTCATTCCATGGGCGCGCATCGGCAGTCCTCGCGCCGACACGCAGGATCCTGAGATTGGGAAGAAGCTATGGGAATACTTGGAAGAACAAGTCAAAGATGTCTGAATTTTGTCGTCTCTTGCTAATGCTGGTTGAACTTTCTTACTCACGGCTCACTATGTGCCTGCCCTATATATTTATTGTGTTGCATGATTAACATGATGATTTTAAAGCCAACTGATTCCCCGGACGTTGGATGCGTCGTTCCAGTTGATTCTCGGCTCCGACCATAGTAGGTATTGAGCTGGATCTCGAGTCGTTTGGCATACCTATTGGTCTTAATTCACTTCACCAAGATCAAGTCTACCATCAGACTTGCCAGCCTGAAACACTTTACCTGAATGCCTTACCAACTCATAATATCAAGACTCGTTATTTATCATGACTGACCCAACCAAAAGTTGTCGTTTTTCTAGCTGCAACGTAAAACTAAATGATTCCATGCTCGTTGGATCAGTCGTTCCAACCCATTCTCAGAGGGTCACGATGTGTCGAGTTACTCGCGCGACGCGTATCACCCAAGTTGCGTACAACATCCTAGAAATACAAGCAAAATGCTTCCTCTTCCACCCCCATATCTCTACCTCGAGCAACTACGACTCGTCGGCGTCGGCATCGGCCTTGACCTTCTTCATTGCCGCAATTGTTGGTACACCTGCCCCCCGCACACCTACGTCCGGTCCACCATCTGGCTCGACAGCGCGCTTGCGCTTCTCTCCTGTCTGAGACTCGCTAAGTGTGATGGGTTGAGGCACATCTTTGGCTTTGGTCTTGGTTCTCTCCCGATCACCTCCCCGATGCCGGCCACCTCCACGACCGCCTCGGCCGCCGCGTCCACCCCGCCCAGAACTGCCTTTCCGCATCTGTGATCGCGAGAGAGCCGATTTCGCTGCAAAGTTGGCACGGTCGATCTGGAACTGCTTTTCCTCTTCGTCTGTCAACAGAACAAGTTCAGTCGTCGAGTCACGGGGATGAGGATCTACTTGGCGAGCGTACCGTCTGGAATGGTCCACATGACCTCTTTCGAGTTGACTGTTTTGAGGTTCTCCTTGACATATTCAATCTCATCTTCTTTCAATGTCTTTTCAAATCCAACGAGCCCAAAGTCGTCCCCTTTGAAGAACTGGATGTACGGAACACGTGCGAACCGTTCACGAAGAGGAGCCTGAGGAAAGATGTCAGAGAAAGATCGTATCTCGATGAGGTCGAGACGCGTGCCTTCATCTCCGTAAAGTTGGCGTCGCCACCACATCCCGTGAATTTCAGAGTGGCGCCTCTGACGAACGGGACGTCCTCCGTCTTCACGTAGCCAACGCCATCTTCATTGTCATCGTACACGCGTATCTTGTCCCCCATGAATTCGAGGAAAATTTCAGGCTTCTCCTTAGATTTACCGTTCGCTTTTGATTTAGAAGGGTTCTCCATTTCTCGGAAGGCGTTGAAACCCTTCCTGGACGAGATGCTGTCTTTGCGGAGATCGGCAGCTTTTCCTGTGAGACCCTTCTCCTTGATTTTCATGTCACAATAAGCCTCCCTATCACCAACCGAACAATGAAGACGGAACGCTATAGGCACTGGAATGGCGGCACTCACTTGGACATGACCAGTAACTCTTCACCGTTCCACGAAGGCTTCGGCTCCGCGCTCAAGAATGCTTCCGCACCAGCCATATCAGCAAACTCCACGAATACGGAACCCTATCGAAATAAAATCAATCCAGTCGTAACTCACATCTGATAGTAAAACCCAGCAAACCTTGAACTCCTTTTTTCCATCTACACGACGCATCCTCACGGCATTCACCCTACCGTACGTTTCGAAAAACGCCTCCAGTTCCCGTTGAAGACCCGGTTCCTCCGTCCCAAATCCTTTCTATTCCATTAGAAAAAAACACAAAGTCCCGTCGGTAACTCCCCTCGAAACTGATTTCTGAAAAAGAATGAGGAACGCACAGCGTACACACTCCGTTCGAACTGATCCTTGGGTTTTTGCAGCTCGGTCGAGCGTCGGACGTTCTCCCCCTCATCATCGACCTCGAGCTCGGTGCTCGTTTTCAGTGCGCGCAGGATGAATTCGTGTCCTTTGGTGGCATGATCCCTCATGCGTTTGAACGACGAGACTGTTTTGATAGGGACCCAGTGGTCGGCATTTGCGGTATACAACGTCCACATGAATCTTGGGGAATGAAACGTCAACCCAGTTCTAAAATAAAATAAAAAGCGGTCTCGGAGCGTACTTGTCATAAGGGAGGTTCGAGTCCGCAAAGTAGAACTCGACTGGGAGACGACCCGGGGCTTGGTTGAGAACGGGTAGGTAAAGATCGCAAGGACATACCCTGTTTGCGAGCAGCAGCGAGAGACTCGTCGTCGTGCGTAGCAATTTCGGCTGGTGCAGATTCGGATACAGACATGATCGAGTCAAGAGATTTTGCTGTTCAAAAAAGAAAGAAGAATGATAACGAAGGCAAGATACGGAAGCAAGACAAGGAAAAAGAAAATATCTGAGACAAAGAGCGAATCCGATGCCAACGGTGGACTCGATGAAGTTCAAAGTAGACTCAGAAGCAGTCACCCTGGTCGACAGCGAATCAGTACAAGTTATGATCGAGAGTGGGTACTATCTCGGGTTTTGCCGGCGATAATCTTGTTACCGCGATGTCTATACACGCCGACTTGGCCGTGCAAGATCTCACTTTTCATGAACGTTATGCAAGGTACGGAGCCCGCCATTTGCAAGTGCCTTTGTTACCACTTCGAGATCCCGAAAAGAGAAATTCAAAAGATGCTCAAGTTCAACTGGAAATATGGTCTGCCGAGTTATGACCATGATGTTCGCTGTCACTGATCACTCGCCGGATAGGTGACATTGCGTCTGGGTCAGTCATTGTTCTAGTACGGGGTCATGGTACTGCTAAAATCGCTGGTGATCTCCTTGAGAAACACCCCCATCAACTTCTCTGACCACCAGGCTTTGGTGGCTACGGGTGGGAAATGATGTTATTGTGCAACTACACCAATTGGTTTCGTGCTCAGTGAAAATATCCTGGATCGCCCACGATATCGGTAATCACGCCACTGTAGCAAAGTTGCATAGGATGATTGAGGCCGAATATCGACAGTCTCTTCGATGGATGCTCAAGGAACCAAACAGGATCCTGGTGCGCCTGCAACCGTGTAAGTCCGAGATAGCCCCTTTCTCATGCATAATGAATGTTGCCGCGTGGGGATTCTGCTTCCATCGTATCTTACGCCTTTCGCATGGATATGTCACCCGGAAGCCTACAGTGAGTAAGGAAGCGGGAGATTGGTTGTCGACAAAGCACTCGAGGTTTTTGTGAGGTACATGAATTGATGACCAAGAGGATCAATCTCAGGCAGAATCCCGGGCGATGATCCGTGTCGCTAGGTTCATTCACCGGGGCATAGAAGATTTCCTGGACGTCCATTCGGGCGGACGTCATTTGTTGCCTAGACTCGCCGGCCGGGGTATATGTCGCTCATGATTTAGTATGCAAGTACTTTTTCTTTTTCCATCCTGCTGACTGGCTACGATTACTTGTCATGAAGCATGCGGGTATTCTCTGCCGAGGAGTCCCTCGTATGTTAGAGGATAAACTAATACCATCAAGCGAATGGCTTCACGTTGTGTATACGAACAAATTCAGGACTTCAAACGTTTCTCCCCAAGGTCTAACATTTACTAGGCGCTTGACATGTGTAACATGGGTTATATCCTCGATTGCTCGATGCGCAATTCCTCCTTGTGTGAGTATATACTCCACCTTCCCGTAAATGCTTGAAACAAACAGAATGTTGCAGTAAGCAACTCCAAGGTCTTGGAATCGACTCTCCAAATCAGGCCTTAGCACGATAATGTTCATAAGCTCCGATAGCCCCACCCAAAGTGTATTTAATGATATCAGAGCACAACTTAGGGACTGGGAGTTTGACCACCTCGGAGGCACTACAGTTCCATCCAACCATCAAATGAGTTGCAGCAACATGTCTCACCTGTTGGGTCGGGGCTGCGCTCATCGTCGTGGGTTGATACTTGTCGTCTGAGGCTACAGAGCGCTTGAGTACATGTTTGCGCCCACTTGTACCGTTCAACCGGGCCATTACTTGATCACGCACGACCCATATATTTTCGTGCCATCTATACCAGCGTTGTGTCTAGTATACTCACGAGTCACTACACTGTGGGCATATTCAGTGTGCTTGTTTGGAACTGTGTGTAATATGTATCTGTCTCATGTTCAGAATGAGAGACGAAGACGAGGTACTAAGGGAGATACTGTACATGAATAAGTTGGACCAGTCTAGTGAGATATTGTTTAGGACGTGCAGTATACTGACTCTGGTTGGACTCTAGTGTGATCTATGACTAAATGTTCATGCAGTCGGCCATCCCGTGATCAATTGCCTCGAACTTCGCCAAGTTGGCACGACGCTGTTCTTCGATAGGGCCACTCAAGGGCTCGATCCACCATCTATCCCCTTCCGGAACATCCCTCCAACCGCCCGCCAGAAAACGCCGGTACACACGCAGACTGTCCGAAGCGTTTCGCAATGCTTGGGGGTGGGCCCAGTGTGGGGGAGGCGACTGGTGCGAATACGAGCCAGACTTTGGAGGTTTGGAGAACCCCTCGCAAGCCATCACGATTGCAGGTGGAACGGTAATGCGCCCAACTTTGAAACACAGGCGGGATACGGCGAAACAATGCAAAGTCGTCCTACCAGATTCCCCCTTAGGCAGAGAAGTAGGGACGGGGTCGGAGGTGCCATCGTCACTAGAACGACACGATCCTGACCCGTTGATCGAACACTGTGTCGAGTCGAGGATAATCGGGCCGTCCGATTTGGTAGACGGGAGGTTTCCGCGACGCAGTTTCGGCGAAGGTGACGTGAATCGACAGACGAGATATAACTTCGACAGCGATGAGGATCGCCAGGAATTGGAAGCTGGATACAAATCACTTACCCACTTGTGGTCCCACGCCCCAATCGACATGCTCATCTCGTATCCCGCATAACGTGGAATCTCCCGAAGAAAATGGTAGTGCGTCGCTGCAGATCCTTCGTGCTAGTAACCACAAGACATAAATAAAGTGGGTGACAGCTCACAGCTCAGAACAATCGACCCGCCAGCATTCACAAATGTCTGCCACGCCGCGAGGCCGAATTTCGAGAGTGCGGCATCACGAGCCTGCACGCTTCGTCAGACCACGTTGAATTCAAGTAACGCCTGTGCTCATACCTTCGCATAAGAAGAATTGCTAACGTGTCCAAACCAATCAGTTTCATCGGGACCTTTGCAGCTTTGAGTGACATTGATGAAATAGAGTGCACGGCGACCTTCAGCGCCTGACTAGGACTCACTTGCCCATGATCTACTCGTGGCGGTGAAGTTGAATGGATCGGCGCCAACGGGGCAACAGGACTCGAGCTGATTGACTACGGCGCTGTGTCGAGTAGCCGAGGGTCGTAACAAGATAATATGGCAGAAAGAAAGGATATAGTATTTGCATCGCACGATTCCAAACGGTAGAAGTACATTCGCTGCGGACACCCAGACATCACAGTTAGTATGTTCCTGCAAACAGTATAATAGTCTTACCGTGCCAAGTCAAGGGGAAGGATCGAGCATTGATGAATAGAATGACCCCCAAAACAACAGCCGCCAAGGGCAGGAAGAAAAACTTGAAAAAGTTCGCGAGTTGTATGCAGTGGCAAGATATATCCAGCACCCAACGCTCGGACAGATACTGGGGAATTAATGAGCACAAGGAGCACATCAGCATGTCTCGCGGAATGAGACGACTCGGACTAGATTAGGCGAGAGAAGGCACTAATCTGATGTTAATACAGGCAGCAAATCTGAGAGAAATATGATATCACCTCGGTTGAGAAAGAGAACGAAGAAGTCGTCTCAGAGGGAGACTGGGCTATAAGTAATGTGCGTTGAGACGGGAAACGAAAAGGAAACGAGAATGAAGCGTGGTATACGTCAGGCCATCACTAATTGGTCATTGTGGGCCCGAGTACAATGTATGCGTGTGTTTCGTGGTTGGAAACCGAGCCGAGGGATGGACGAAGCCGGCCCAAGATTCGGTGTGTAACGTTATCGCTTGATGAGTACCAAGGCCTTTGAGAGCCATGATTGGAGGACGGCTGGTAAAAAAGGAAATTAAGCTGGGTCCCCGTTGGACTTTGGAAAGTATATTTTTCCTTTTTCTCGCACCAATTAAATGCTCGGCTAATGGCCTTCAATTCCAGACTTGACAGGCTTATGGTCGATCGAGCCTGCATTTGATCTGCGTTTATTACCACGGCATGTCGGCAGTCACGGAAAGCCGTCTCATTGAGGGTCAGTGCGTGCAATTGACAGAAATGCCATGGCATTTGTGTCATTGCGGGCACAGGACCTCTGAGTCGGAACGATTGAGGTTCTGAGACACGGGTCAACCAGTTATAAGCGAAGGTACTAATATGTCGGATGTTGACGTTATATAACAGCTCTACATATCTCCATCTAGACTCACCTAAGTTGACGTAAGTATCACTGTACCACTGGCAGTGACTTTGCAGAACATTGCGTTACTTCCAAAATTAGAAACGTTCCGAGCATAGGAAACCTCCGGGACGGGTTCGTTTCGTCACGCAAGTGCGGCTGTCTGTTCAAGTCTTAAGCCCGTCGTCTTAAAGTTTCGTGAAAGACCGTTTGTTCGCTGATATAAGGAACAGTACAACCATAACGCTTACCGAATTAGGCATTTCAGTCGGAGATGAAGATTAAAAGTCCACCTGTATGCCGGAAAATTCCGGGCAATAAATCCATTTTCTGAGCATCCTAGCCCGCTGCATGTGTTTTCTTACTCCATCCAGCATGGCCCATTTTACCACACGTGGCAAGCAGGTGATGTACCCGCGGGTCTACTGACGTAGGATCGTTTACATTTTAAATGCTGGCGACTCGTCTTGTATCTGTGGGGGATGTGACGTTAGGTGGATAAGGTGGACTCAAAGAATGAACTCACCCATGGTCTGTCCTCACCGAGCACATATTTCCTTGGAGGTCGCTTGAAGCACGACACTCGCTTCACATCCTTTTCTTCATAGAGCGGGAAGACTATCCCAAGCTCGTAATTGACAACCTATTCCATCAGTAGTGAAAGACTAAAGTCAGTCGAGGGGGTGGTGTCATAGTCCAGTACGAAACCTACGTTCAACGTGGGATTGAACCCGGAACCGGATAGCGTTCCCCACGCAGAAGGCGTAAAGTTGTGCGAACCCACATATGCCCACCCTGTGGGTTCCTTCTGCGCCTCTGGAGCATTCTCTGGTATATCACTTTCCGACTCCGTCTCACTGTCAGAGATCACAATAACCTTGGATTTGCCCTTGTCTGAGGTGGTTGGACGGGTAGATTCAGCTTTGAAACCAAACTTTGACGAACTTGCGAGTGGAGAAATTCGACGGAGGGTTGCGACGATCATCTATAAGATGTTGCAGTGATGTTGGTGACCGTACTGCAATTAGATCGAACCTTGGTGTGCATCAAGACGCGTCCACCTGCGCTAATCGAGTCATGAAACAGCTCTTTAGGAAACCTCGTGGCTTCCCATTGGTTCGTTCGACAGAACATGGTTCCTCCCCCCTGTTCAGCGATAAAATTCAAGCACAGGACCTGCCGGGAACGAATGTTGCACTCACAGGTTCACCCAAGACGGTGGCTCTGACAGTTTTCAGGCTTGGAAAGATAATCTTTACAGGCGGCCACGGGAGCTTGGATCGGCGAGTCTTGGGTTCATCAAGCCACTCTTCCGCGGATTCACCACGCGCAGACCAGTGAAACTCGTTCAACCATTGCGTGGAATAGATTCCAATACTTGAGCCCTGTTCTCCACCGAATTAGCCACCACTCAGAGTAAATACTGTATCCTGGTCGAAGACTCTACCTGACACTCAAGGACCAACTCTCTCGCAGCCTTTCCCTTCCCAGTCCGCGAGCCAAGATCTCGCACAGCTTTCATGAGGCGAGTGTGACCCGTCTGGATGACCGCCGGCCATCCCTCGTGCTTTCCCGCGATGGAAGGGATAAGTTTGACATAAACCTTGGAGAAATCCCATTTGGTGCGAAGATCCTCAATGGTATGAAGAGGGAGCTTAGGATGCTGATGCTGAAATTAGAGCAGAACCAGACATAGGGGTTGCACACACGTCATTAGCTAGCATGTTTGCCAGTGCTGGACGAACGTTGACTGCATGCAAGACCTTCTGCATGATGGAAGGGAAGTCATCCACTACTTTCCCTTCATGGGGTATAGGGTTGGAACGTGGGGGAATGTCTTGCAACCAAACAGCCTGTAGACTCTTGTTGAGGCATAGTACCAGTCTCAAGAAAGTAGAGTAACCGACATTCTCGATGTCACGCCAATCATAGTCTACTAGATTTGCAGTGGATATGACTACCCGGAGACGGCCGGTTTTGTAGAAGACCTTACGACAAAAAGAATTCGCGAATACCCGACCATATGGAAGCGGACGGCCTACCAGCATAAACTAGAGGAAACGATGTGAATCTACTGAGCACGTGAAGATGAAGCGGTCATAGCACACACTTTCATATGTTGACAACCTCGTCCATATCTTAGGAATGGGACGGTCATTATCCAATTAGGGAGAACATTCTTAATAGCCGCCCGTCCAGATGGATCAGGCTGACTAACAAGAATGACGGGTGTACGTGGATCAAAAAATTCGTAGATCCATGAGACAGACGTCGAGTAGGAGGAAATTATGGCGAATGAAACATCAGCTTTCTTAACGGAAAAATACTGATTATTGCGCTGGAGACAGGGTGCGACATTGAGTACGCACAGGACCTAGTACTTCAAATAGTCTGAAAGTTGCCTTGCCATCTTCTCTTGGCTGTGAATGTTTATTTGCAGTCGGTCGGAGCTCGCCATGCCAGAAGAGCTGTTCAATGACAGGAACTGCCTGTATCCCGGTGGTCTTTGACTCGAACCTTCCATGTATGCTCGAGCTTGATGAATTACTCGAGGTGGAGGATGTAGACTGGAGTTGGTTTACTCTGCGATCAGTTGGTTCAACAGACGACAGATTTGGCCGCTTGACAGGTGGCTGTTGTGACTGGCCCCCGACATTTTTGTGATCATCACTTTCGCCACGGTGGTGTTTGAGTCTCGCTAACCTCTCTTTCTCCAGCTGCGCACGCTCAGACAAAAATGTTGTTGACAGCGACGAGGTCGGTGTGCTACCGTGAGTAGTTTGGGTCTTCGGCGCCGAAACGACGTGAGAGTCAGCCTTAGAGGCCTCGATAGCGCGCTGGAGGTCCTTCTGAAACTCTTCTTCCTCTGAACCATCCCCTAGGGCGTCGTTTTGGGATCGCGTACCACTGAGTGAACTGGTTTGCGCCTTCATCAAGCTCAGAGCGATTGCCCTAAACAAAATTTAGTCGCTAGAAATATTCTACACAGTAATCACAGCGCTCACTTTACCTGACTCGTTAAAAATGTTTGTGTTGAACATTACGCGTGTTACCGGCCGGTCACGTGTCACCCCCTGAACATTCGCTAAACATATAGGTTTTGTTCATTCGCGAAAATCATCAATCAGACCATCCAGCTCAAGGAAAAAGGGTGGATCGGAATGAAAGGAGATTCAAGCTGGTACACCGAAACCAGCCTCTCACCGGTGCCGTTTCAGATCCACACCCTCAGCGGTGATTAACCGATTTCATGAAAAGCCTCACCGGCCTGCCATACTGCGGGTCCATTGTTCGTTATTTCCAGACCCAAAGTCCTATGATTTACTCGGCCTGCTGTAGCTGGATCAGTGTCGTACCATCTCCGTCTCGTTACAATGATCCAAAAGGATGACCCCTCTGGTAACGGCTGAGAATCGTGCTCAAGAACTGCTCGGAATTCTCTCTGAACTCGGTCTCCCGACTCTCCCGGCTGAAAGCCGCGGTATTTTGCAGCCCGAGCTCGATTAGATGTTCTACCAATTAGAGCAGGAGAGTTGGTTTTAATGTTGACCATTGACAAATTGATATCGACGTCCTTGTGATTATGAACGGACTAGGCTGATCTCTTACAGCTATCCTCAGCGTGGGCTGACTCACAATGGAAGGGGCGGCAAGTGGCCCAATACCCTTTAGTTCATCCTGGTACACTTGCAGAACGTCTGGTACGTCCCCAAACACTCTTTTCTCGGACCCAGTACTCTTTGAAGCTCTGGTAGTATTTTATTCACTCCTTTGCGCCCGGTGCGCATCGATGAACTGAGGTACCCTCCTTGGATATGACATCCAGTTCGCTGCCGTCTCTTCGTGCCACTTCAGTCAAACATCACGACAGAGGGCTTACGCTCGTCTTTGGGTCGGACGGACAAGTTTCACTAATAGGTTTTGATGACGGAATCCCCTCCGTAAGTTGTACTGCCCGGCGTACCAGTTTTTTGACTGATTGACGTACCTAGACGTTCTCCGCGAGCAACACAGGTGCACTAACACCAGGTACAAATTCTCTACGGAGTGAATCAACCTTTGTCTTACCCGTCCCAAACCTCGAAGCGACGTCTGCTTCCTTGACTGGTACATCTTCCTCCACGCCCACATCCACAACCACTTCCGTCGCTTCCTCGCTGGTGTCATTCAGTCATGACCCTTCATCTACTGCGACGGAAACAGACACAAACCTTCCTTCCATACCTACCGTCAACTATCCAACCCCGACTCCTACAGCAGTATCTGATCCAAAAGACCACGGCGTCGGCGCACCATTCTATCTAGCCATTGTCCTGGCCTCAATATCGTTTATCGGATGTGTCGCAGCGTTCATAGCATGGTGGATACGATCGCGCGCTCGAAAACGCGACCTCGAACTTGACGATCCTTGGCATCACCACGACTCTATCTCTAACGCTAGTAGCGACAACGCGAATGAATTCGAAAAGGGGGTCCATACGGACACGCAGACGCAGACACGGCCCTATTATCTTCCTGCATCCATCGTCCGCAGGAACTCGTTCAATCTTCTTACTGTTCCACATACGATTCCAACATTGGAAGAAGGCATACCACAGAGTGGTATCCCTCGCACTGCGCCAGCTGCTGCGTGGTATCCATCTTTGCGTCGCCCGAATGAACCACACATTGAGAACCCGAGTTCTCAGCCAAACCTCTATCCGAACGTGCCTTCGTCACAGACATCCAACCTCTACCCTCGCCCCGGCACGGTGCGCTTACCGACAGGGCTATCAGTCCAAGAAAGCACCCGTACGCTTGGGAGACTCCGCGTTGCGAACAGAGTGCCGGGAGACGTCACTAGCGGGGACGAAGGTGGGGTGAACATACCACGCTTACAAAATAGTGCTGGGCTGTCACCCATTGCGAAGACCGGTGAACCCAATGTAGCTCTAGTCGGGGAGAACGCAATACAGAGCACTCAGTTGGATCAAAGCGGCAGATCTGTCCAGGAAGGCGATGCTCCTTTAGAGCCGCCTGGTCCTGCAACGCTCTCATGGGGTAGGAGAACGGACACCGTCGCAGCTCTCCGACGCATTCGGCAGCGCACTCCGGAAACGACTGTGCAGACATACAAAAACCCAAGGTATGGCGGGTACTGGTACCCAACGCTCGACGAAGCACCAAGTGGTACAATGCGACAGGAACCGATTGCTACCAATCAGGAAAAGAACGAAAAGGTTCCTGCGGACCATTTGCCTGACCCTCTAGGCTGGACGAACACTTTCAAGTCATCCTTTTGGCAGGCTGTGGACGCCATGACAGGCAATCGACCCCTGGATTCTGAACCTCGCGCAACGAATGCCGGAAGTGGCTCCAGGTTCACGCCTGCACCTCAGCGGGTTGCATCCCGACGCTCACCTGTCTCTCTCGCTCCGGAAACCAAGTATGAACTGACGCTGCCGGGGGAGTTTGTCGCAGCCCAAGAAACGCTTCAGAACTTGATCCATTCAAGATCTGATAGCTCCTCAACAAGAACGAACAAGTCGGAAGTATCTCACAACAGTGAGGATACCGCGGAAAGAGTCGATTCCCTCATTCCAAAGATGTCTCATCTCCACCGCGAGCCCGGCGCAAGCGCACGTCGACGACATCCGGATTCGCTCAAGACCGACTCCGGCAGCCTGTACTCGACAGACTCCGCGGCTGCGCGCGCCAACTTGCGCAAGTACGGTTACGGGGACTCGGTTCCGTCCAGTTGGTCGTCTTTGGTGGCGCGCCGGGAGTCTCAACTGGACCTGGATCGTATGTATCTGCCTAGTTCCAGTGGAGGCCCGCTTTCGATAACGCCGTCGCGTCTTACGTTGAAATCGAGTCTTCAATCAGATTCCGCAAGCACACGGACACGCACGCCAATGCAACCCGAGGGCGACGTTATGAGTTCGGACGATAGAACGTTGCAGTCAGGAAAGAGCATGAATACAGCAAACCATGGGGAAAATACGACGAGCTCCATGTACAGCATGTCGAGAAATGGCACGATGCAGTCCGGGCGCACCACGATTGGCCTCGGAACCTTACCCTTGCAGGCATCGTCCACGACATCGAGTATGCTTAGTCGCAAGAAAGGGGTCACTACTAGGCGGAAGCGGCCTAGACTAGGTCCGCGTGCACCGTCGACCGCATCATCCGTGCAGTCGATGGAGAGCGGGCTGTCTACCAAAGAGGTGGCAGTGAGGAGAGCATTGTTGGAGAGACGGAGGAGAGTTAAGGCGACAGGAAGCGTAAGAGGCCACGAGGACAGTCTGATGGATAAGCATAATACAAGTGGCTTCTTGGTATGACTTAGGACCCATGATGGCATCATGCAAATGAAGTCGGCGCATCTGCAATTACATACATACCTCGCTCACTCTTGCTTGTCTCCACAATTCAAGTTCTTCTAGACCTTATTTCAATATTCAATGAGGTTGAAAAAGCTCATCGTGTTGAGAAATCGCGCTCCGTCACATGTGTGCATCACTGAAAGTGTTTAACCTTGATAATGGAATATAATCCATTACACCTCAATTTTACTTCATTGTTTCATGCTCTGTAATAGAATATAAGGAATATAATCTATTATCAAGGTTAAACACTTTCAGTGATGTGACGTTAATGCACCGCCACGAACAATGAAGCAGCCTTTATTTGGGAGACACCCGCCTTCTGTATCGCACGCCAACGCACATATGGGCCTTAAGCTTCAGAGGTCCCCCACCGCTGACAACCTCGCCAACGTCGGAAGCGGTGACGGTGTAGGTTCGTGCCTGGGATGACAAGGTCACATCTCAATTACTGGCAAGGGAAGACTCGAGTGTCCCGGACCTATTACATTTGAACATCACCTCGGATATATTATTTTGACTTGGGGAGCCATTTTAATACCACTACGGTATACCCAAACATGCAACAGCTGAACATGATAGAGGGACAGCATGACAGTAATCGCGACTGAAACGCGAGTCAACAGGCGTGAAATCAGGCCAGCAGGTGCGTACCATGGGGACACGACACTACCCTCGTTGCCAACAGACGAGGCTTATAAAGGCCTACAACTAAATGGAATGATGCATCAACTCTTCTACCTTCTACCTTCTACCTTCGGATTTTCTCTCGCATCGTCATGAAGACTTTGTCTTGGTCTGCTTTTCTGACTTTGATTGCCACTGCCACGGCGTTCGAATGCAAAGATAAGCAGGTCGTCAACACGACGTCTATTGGTGCAGCTGGAGAGGTGACTGCAGAACTGGCTACCTGTAACATGGTCGGGGTGCGCGACCTCACGTCCAAGAGACAGACCTGTGGTGTTTCATGTCAGTGTCTTCATAATTCATACGCACTTGCATTCCAACCATATTGAATGGGAATGTGCTACAGGCACCACGAACTGTTTCCCCTTGGCTGGGGGAGGACCGAATCCATATGATTGCCAGGTCATCGCGGATTCCTTGCTGAACTCTCAAAGCACGGTTGGCGTCGCAGTCGTAAGTTCAACCCGCTACAGGTCTGAGGGGCGTTCAGTTAAGCAGTGTACAGGGATACGCGTATATCTTGAAATACCAGAGTTGTGAAATTATCCTCGCGAATCAAGCCAACTACGACCTGGTGTTCTGTGACGCCGACGTCGTGAGATGCCTTGCTATTACCTGAGTTGAATCATGTCATTCACGTACGCCGAACATGTAGGCTGCGGTGGCTGACAACGTGGCATTCAACTGCCAATCACAGCAAAATGCGCACGGCGGAAATTGCGTCGTGAATGACCAAAGCTGGTACATTCAGTCCGTTCACCCATCTTTTTCTAATGTGAAATGTACTGATGGATTCGGGTCCTCTAGGGTCGATGCTCTAAAGTGAAATCATGTGGACTGGAGTAGGATTACTATCATGGTATTGCTTGTGCACGCTCCTTCATTCTATGTTAGAACATTGCGGTGTAGCTTGCAACTAAAACATCGACTGCTACCTATTTGTCGTCTTGTGATAGTCTCTCCTTGACAAAATACCACCGACTCCGATATCAGCATTGTAACACATTGCTTACAGCAACTTTTGGCTACTTACGACACTTGTTAAGTGCCAAGTTATTATAAGGACTCTTAAAGTTACAACCGTGACAGTATTGTGCGTCACGAGGTGCCGAGTGGGGCAAGTGGTTGACAAGTAGTGTACAAAGTGTACTAGTTAAGGAAAACGACATAAATAGTGGGATGGGTTGTCCGAAAAGAAGGGGGAGTGAACACAAGTAGGGAACAGCACGGGTACGGGTACGGGTCACAATTTCGTGACCCGTGACAAACCCGTACCCGCGCCTGCACACCCGTGGTACCGCCCTCGCCCTTGCCCGACCCTCGCGTTCATGTGCAAACACCAACGTGAACGCATTTTCTGCGTTCGCGCTTGTGTTTGTACGCGAGCGTCACGCTGTCACATGTTCGTGCTCACCTTGGCACGCGAGTGCTGTGCTGTGCACTGACCACTCGCACCCGCGCCCTCATTTCCCTCGTCTCAGTGACATCGTGTCATTGCCAATGGCCAGCCCTCACGACAACGCGACAACGACAACGACACGACAACACGACAACACGAACAACAACAACGTGGATGATGACGACGACAACATGACGACGTGATGACGTGACGACGTGACGACCCCGCCCCATGACGACGTGACGACCCCGCCCCATGACGACACAACAGCACTGACGCTGTCACCGTCACCATTGTCCTCTCCCTCTCACCCCTCATGAGGTGTCCTTGCCCTCACTGACCCTTCACACCCTGCTGACACCCTGCTTCTGGACCTCAGCTGCTGCAATTCAATCCATCGACACACTTTTCTGCCGTGATATTGCAAACTCTATCATGAAGAAATCGCCAGTAAAATACCTTCAAGATGCAAAGCTTTGTGGCTCCCTGTTTGAAGAAAACTGCACCTCTGGTGCCATCTCTTCTATTTTCACCGATTTTTATGTTGACCATGCCGAGCCACTTGAGGCTCTTTCTGTTTATAAGGCCCATCAGCAATGGGTTCTTGGCAAACTTCTTGATGGTCACAAGTTCCTTACCATTCTGCCTATTCGAGGGTCCACCACCCCCGCTCAAGAGGATGTATTCAGATAGCTACATCAGTTGTTGGAAAAGTCTGCACAGAGCAGTATAAAGGGGCTAGCTCAGCGTAGAACCACATACAACACACTGAAATGGGAATCTTCGGGACTTATCATTTCTGCAGACTCTCGGCAACTTCGGCTTGCCAAGGTTCGGAGCGTCTGTATGTGTATTCCTGACATGATGGCCTTTTTTTTTTAAAAAAAAATGGATTATCGCCCCAGCGCCAGACCTTCTGGTGCAGAGATGAAGGTTAGTAAAAAAAGGGCAGGATGTTGTTGAAGGTCATCGGGGAGACGTTTCGGCCACCAACACGGCTCGTGGCAGGCACAAGAGCATGGTCAGAGCATGCACACAGATCGGGCGATGGAGAGCCGGGGGGAGGCCGCGTGGGGTGGTGGGGAGGACAGTCCAAGGGACCGGTCGCAATGATCAACGAACGGGTGCTGGTGCTCTTCGACAAGGTGATGGAAAATGCGACGTGGCGAAATATACACTGGTTACCGCATCGGAATGTCGATGGAGAGCGACCTCGACTTTTCGAGAAGGGACTGTCGTTTCTGTTCCAACACTAGTATGGACATGTCAACCTTGGCTTGAGCCTGGCTGATCAGTCTCTTGCGGGCGGGTATGTCGTGGGCATGGGTAACAGGGGTAGATGTGGGCATGATGGCAGTCGGGCGGGGTGCACCCAGGGAGGTGGGTGGTCGCTCAAGGGGCACTGAGCTGATGGAGTGAGTCTGCTTGACCTTGGATGACGCTGGCGGGCGCGTGTTGGTCGTGATCGTGACTACAAAGGCTTCACTTGCAAAGCAAGACACCTATGTATATATATATACAACGCGGTGTCGGACCCACGCCAAAGGGTCTGGGATGGAAAACGTACGAGCAGACTCTAGCAACTGCTCGGCCACCACGTTGTATAAACCTGTGAGTCATATAATCAATTATACCGCAGACAAGAAAACTAAGACGCGCCTGCCGAGCTCATGATTTTATCCAAGAGTGCAAACCTGCCGTAACAAACACTACCTGTAAAGCACGCGATATCGGATGTTATTTATCGAGGACAAAAATTGCGTCAGAACTGCACAACTAATCTCGAACACTGAAAGTAAACTGTAGCAGGAGATGAAGACAGAGGCAAGAGCGACGACGTAGAGAACCCCTTCTTGGAAAACTTTTTTGAAAAACCTAAAGAGACAGTTCCGCGTTCCGTGACGAACGTTGCATGCTTGATGCACAGACCTGGAACGTGGCCCTGCCATTGACTATTTGTAGCAAATATAGAATAGCGCAATCCCATCGCACCCCCTGACCCTGGGTATCAACCGCAGTAGGCCACGACCTCGACATCATGACGCTCACCACAGAAATCCTTACGTTTGAAACAAGCGAGGAATTCCGTAACGATCCAAGGGTTGTCATCCCAGCATTCGACATTGTGCTGAAAGCAGACGGAGCGCACGCGTGAGTTATCTGATCAGATCCGATTCGCGAATTCGAGGGGATGCCCAGCTAACATACGTCACATTCTAGTCCAGCTTATTATGGAAAACAGATCGAAAACGCGGGCACAGGTTATGTCTTCCTCAGTACGTCGCATCGTCCTCCTGCATCTGATAACCTCACCGCCATTATCTCTAGATTGGGACAGCTATGAAGCACATCAGGCGGTCATCGATGCGCCATCTTACCCGGCCCTACTTGGGGCACTCAAGCCGTCCCTCGATGGCAAAGTGAACATATATCATGTCCAATTTTCAGCCCCGACGATCGCATTCGAGAAGCCCATCACGGAGGTGACCATGTTGACGTTGAAGGCACCCGAGAATCGTGCGGCCGTAGTCGATATATTGTCCAAGTTTTCAGAAGCGAGTGAGAAGATGTTCGTGTTTGGACAAACGCGCGAGGACGAGAGCAAGTATGTTCTCATCTGCGGATGGCCTACGGTAGAGGTATGTCGATGAAACGCGACGCGATTATTCTAGTTGGTCAACCAGAGGGTTAATACATCGCCATCACAGGCACATCGGGAGACTGCTGCGAAGCCAGAAGTGGCTGCAGCACTTGACAAGTTGCATTCCCTCGCTGACAAGGACTACCTCTGCCACGTAAAGTTGTCACAGTATCGGTTGTAAGTCATTTCGAGAGAGATAGTGTGGATGGCTCAGAAAGGTGGATTTTTGGTGAAATGCATGTACATAGTAATCCTGAACGTGCGACACTATATTCCTTTCGTATGACGCTAAAGCAAGGTGGTCAATACCATGACGATACCTCCATGCAGTACGCGCGCGCAAAAACCGAGATATGCAGATAATACAGAAGAAAGGGATATGGCATAGTACTATTCTCTCCAAGGTGATGACCTATCGCTCACTGCATCAACGCCCCCCTGGTCTTTCTCAAAGATTCCGCGATCCCAAGGAAGGTCTGTGAGAGTTGGACCTATGGAATGTCGATTGGACACATGACTGATTTGGAGGATGAGAAACGACCTACGCTATTAAGTGCTTCATGGAAGGATGATGGCGTGCTCGTCAGCGCGGGTGATTTGCTCTGGGCGTCGAGTGCAACGGTGACCATGCGCTCCATCCGGGTGGAAGTCTTTTTCGGACCGAACAGGATGGCGTGCAACGAAAGTCCTTTCCTGTGTGTAACGTGAGCCTGACATCGGTCTGAGACATGTAATTGAACACTACATACCCTCTCTGTGCCGTTGTGCGGAAGAGTTTCTGCACTGAGGCATCAGAAACGGATGCAATGCCATCGGAGAGGAAGATGATCACGGGGGGACGAGCATCGTCCCACCAGTTCGACATTGCTGTATTAGCGGCTTTAAGGGCCAGGTCGAAACTGTTGCCCCCCTTTGGCAAATTGGGGAGGAGCAGACCGAGGAGTTCATCTGGAGATCTCATCGTGTCATTTTCGCACACAGATTCCGTACCCTCAGCGTGTAAGATGATGGTGTTCGCATCACGCTGGCGACCGACAGCAGCTTGACGAGCAGTCCAGAAGCTGTACAGGGCAGAGTAGACGGCTCCGAGTCGATTATTCGTGCGTGAACGTAGCCTCCCATACACTGGCGAGTTTTGATGCGGCGTTCTGTCATTCTTGCTCATTGACATTGACCTAGGCAAGTTTGTAAGTACGATATATCCAGACTCAAGGAAAGGCAAGCCGCTCGCCTATCAATCAAGAAAATACTGTTGATAGCTAGTGGTCAGTTTGCACACTTGGCGGATTTCGCTGCAAACACGTACATGTGAAATGGTTGCTGTACAGATGCTGGGTTTCTACACATGAATTGATGCCCATCCCTTGAGATATAACCTTGCTTTGTCTGAGCACTACTTGCACTCAATGGTGCATGGAAAAGTGGAAGGACACAGAACGACGGGACAGCGGGCTTTCCTCCACAAGCAGCATGCTCGGACCCTGCAGGAGCGATCAGACAGGGATGAGAAAGACATGGAATTTAAACTCACCAGCACACATAGAATCACTTGGAAAATGGGGGTAAGCAAAACGCGAACAGGAACTATGTACCCATGTAGCTCCACCTACCACTTTGCAAAGTTCGCTTGCTCCTCACGCGAATACGGATCTTTGAATGCTGCAGAGAATAAGAATGAAGCATCAAGGCGAATGAATGGAAAAGATCGACTTGCCACTACGCTTCCAGAACAAGTTATGTGTCAAAAAGTCCTTGGGTCGGTCCGGTTCGGGTTGTAGCTTCCCCGTAATATGTTGGACTTCAAGGTTTCCTCGACATTCGCCCGGTGTCTCAGCTCTGCAATAGTCGATGTGGACGTGTCTACCAAGCACTTGGCACACCAGGTTGCACATCATCGGTGCACCTTCATCGTTCGTCGAGAATCGCCGCCCTTCGACCTCAAGACCTTCTTCGTCTGGACCGTCGACGGACCAGCGTACGTTCGACATAGAACCGTGGCGTGTTTCGTGCTCTTGCTGGGGATGACCTATTGAACAAAGCGGTCAGCCTTCGCGATCCAGGACTAGGCTCTCAAACCATACCCAATGGAAGAGTGCAGTAATATTGGCAACTCGCACATCTGTTAGTATGTTAGCTAGGACGACACGCCGTGGAGTCAGCTAACCTTGCTTGGCAATAATGGACGACGTATGGGTCCAAGCTATGATCATGTGAACCTTCGTGCTGTAACTGAGCTGGAGGGATGAGCTTGACGCATTTAAGCCGTTTCGCGACTAAGTATCCGCTGTCAATGGGACGCTAACTATGTACTTCTAAGAATTCACCTTGCGAATACTATACCCATTCACCGGACATGTTTAGTGTTTGAACTTGCGTAAATGGAAGTGAAGATGTACCTTCGTGTACTGGAAGCATTCATGCATTCCTTTGAACGTGGCTTCAATTGATTCAGGGGCTGTGTCGATCTCGCATACACCGGGAGCAGTACATCGCTGGGAACAAGCATGTGGTTTCCTATGGAAAACGTTTTGCTCCGCAACTATAAGATACAGCACCGAATCACGTACCCGCAAAGATGGATCGCGTCTGCTTCCAACGCGTGTAAATGGTTAGCACTTGAGCAGAGTCGCTTGCAAAGTTGGCAAGGTATGGGGCAGTACTGTGCGTCACATTGGTGACTTTCGTGTTCAACGTCACTGAGGACACCAGAGATTAGATGAGTTTAACGGTGGCTAGCCACATGAGCACACTTACACTGAGATTCTGCACCTCCCTTTGCAGTTGTACTTGGTACCATCTGCAAACGTCACAGAGCAGAGGTCACACGGCTAAGGATATAAGATATAGCATATAGTAGTGCGGTAAGTGAAAGTGACAGTCACCTCGCCACATGCGTGTGTAACCGCTGCACACTGGTGATCATCGTCTTCGTGGTCCGAAACCTTGAGTCATAAGCAACAGTATCCCGAGAACCCCCAAGCATAGCCCTACTTTGGCACATCCTTCGAGACATCCATTTTTTCCCCAGAGTTTGCACTGCGCACCACACAAATGGACATTGACCGAACATCTGGGTGGGCAGTCATGATTGAACACAACAGGTTCAACGAAAAGTCTGCTTACACGTGCTTTCCCGAATGTCCAGCTCTAGGAGAATGGTGAATGTCCCTCTTAGTCAAACTTCATACATGACTTACGTCATTAAGCATTTCTTTTCCTCCCCTTCATCCGCCTCCGCACAATACTCGCAAGATTGCGTGCAAGCATGCGTCGTCTTACAGTCGTGCGCGCCTTCGTGGAATCGGTTCTGAATGCAGAACAGTTGGCAAGACGCACACTGCATGAGACAGAGCTCCACGCTGCTCTTCAAGTCGATCACAGCGCTCTCGAGCGTCCGCTGAAGCTCCATCACGCTTGCGTGACCGGCCTGAAAACGGGTTAAGTTGGACTTGACCCATGCTCGTACGTTATTGATGCGCATTTCCGCCAGATCTTCCAGGTACTGAGCGAGTCCCTCTGCCCACTGAGTATCGGGAACAAGCTGGCGGGAATTGAACTCGTCCCATTCTATGAGCAGCGCGTCTAAGGTTTCTTCGCGACTCATAGTCTGAGAGTGTTCTACGTTGGCGACGAAGAAGCGAGCATCGGTATCTAGGGAAACTATTGGCATGTCCGTGTCTAGGTTCTGATGGGAAAACATGTTATCGTTGTTTCAGTGATCATGCAGACGAATCATACCTTGAGTGGCTCAATTTCGGGCTCCACGTCTTGCATACCGAAAGCGAGGGCGGTAGGTAAGAGGGTCAATAACAACTGCGCACGATGCGAAGCCATGGTTTCTAGAAGATAATCAGCAACCAAACAGAGAACCGAACAACGCGACCGCACGAGAAAGCGCTCCCCAGTCATTCGCCTAGAAACATTAGCATCACGCGTACACCAGTCTAGCAGTGACACGTCTAACCTTGAGTTTCGCCATCAGCGTCTTCATCAGGTGCAAGAACTCTCCTGCTGCCTTGTGTGTCACCTCTTGCTGATCAAGACGCCTCTTCAATTTCGGGAATAGTTTATAAAATTCCTTCGACTCGATAACTGGCCTGTAAGAAGGGTATAATCGTATTGTCTTCCTAGCGATGGGCAGAATCTTACCAGGGGATGATGTTGAGCTTACCGTCATGCAGACGGGAGATAAAGTTGGCATCTTGCTCTTCTTCGACTATTTGTTGGAACTTGAGCGAGAACCTGAGAGAAACCTCTGTCACAAAATGGGGAGGAGCATATCTCTTAAAACGCTCACTCTCGTGCGATTTCCGCCTTGTCCGAATCGACGACATCTTTGATAATGATCACCAATGTGGACTGGAAAAGTGCAGGGTTTGCAACAGGGTCCAGCACCGTCGAGCTAGACTGGAACGATTGAAACAGCCCGGTGATATCACGGCTGAGAGCAAAGTTATTGCGGAAAAGGACCTGAGGAATCGGGGTCAATGACTCGGACTTCTTTTTTGTCGTCAATAGATGTAAACATACCAGATTCGAGATTGCAGTATTAAAGAGAACGAGGAGGGTATCTTCCTGGGCCGAGCGTTCTATGCTGTGCACACCTGCGAAGCTGTCATCGGCATGGATCATCAAGAACGAACTCGATTATCGACGTACCTTCAAAATCGAGTGCGACAATCAGAGCATCTTTAGTCGGAGTGACAGACATCCAAACTCCTTCGGTAGTCCGCATTGCTGATCCAGCGAACGATGTATCGACAAGGTGATTGAGTGCGAAACTTTTCCCAACAGATTGCTCTCCCATGGAGGACACAACCCGGACAGGCTACGAAAAGGCTAGGATTAACTTACGAGCAGTCGTGCATATGGGAAGTTCGCACCTTGTCTGCCATGTAAGACTGGAATATGGACTCGTACCACCCGAATGATATCAAATCAACGATACGATTGATCTCGGCGCCAAGCAGCGACTTCTCGACTTCAACAGAGTACACGCCATCCTTTAACGGAACGAATCGATTGTCTCTGGCGAGTGCCAGATGGATAGGAATGAGGCAGAGAATGTCAACGACCCATTCTCCCACCTTGAAGAGCGATGTACCACTCCACTCCGCGTGGGGGGAAAAGTTAGCCACGAAATTGTCGAATGTCGTCGCGGAGACCTGTAGCGCGCTAAGCTTGTCTCCAGTTGGTTTCTTCGATGTCTTCTCAAACGTCTCAATCATGTCAGCAAAGTGGGCCTCGTATCGATTATGATCCCGATCAGTGACGAAGAGAATCAAGCGGCGGCAGCGATCGCTCGAGGAAATAGTAGCACGCTGGACTGCCGGAAGAACCGGAAAGCGTGTCCATACGTCGGCGTGACAGTCCATGACACAGTTGTGCGCCGTAAGGTGAGCATCTCTCGACAAAGCGCCTCGGCTGTCCTTCTCCCTGAACATGAATTCAGTAACCTTTCGGGTGATGTCGAGGGCGACAGAGCTGCAAGTGTGAGATGACAAGTCCAACTTCAGGAGGTAGACAGCGTTCCTGCGGACGAATGAGCTCATGACCAGGTTGCTATCGCCCGCCCAATCTGCGATAGGGAGTGGGACCCCGCCGGTGGACCCAAAGGTGCTCCAATGATAGGCGATTGTACTAGTAGACGCGCCATCCGGGGTAACGATCAAGAAGCACGAGCCATCTGGAGCAGAATGAACATCAATCGGGACGTGATGGAGATCCAAAGAAGCCGGCCTAAGAATTCATTAAACTCATGACAAGAACATGATTGATCGAAGTACACACCGAAATTGCATAGTGGTGAGTGAGAACACACGGGCGATAGCTTGAGAGTCGACGAGCAAAAGTTCCTCACTTCCTGAGGTGAAACATGCTTTCTTGATCGTCGTCCCATCACTGTACCATGAATTCAGATTGATGGCGCTGCCAGATGCGGTGAATCCTCGGCTATCATCATGAACAAAGACGTGCAACTGTAGCTGAGGGGTATTCAATTTCAACCCATTTGAATCTCCCAGATCGCATACCTTCTCACAGGAAATCAGAGCAAGCATAGCCTGAGATTCGTCGAACGCCAACAAGAACTCTTCGCCAATCTTATCTCGATGAAACATCTTGCCGCGCTCGCGTCCGATAGAGTTTTCGATATTATTTAGGTGGTCTAAGTGGAGGTAAAGGTTGGCGCTGCGGTCAATCAATACCAGGAGAAGTCTGTCGCCTTCGAGGAGTTGCGAGTGCCTGAAACCCCATCAGCAATCACGCATACGAGTGACAAAAAGTCGAGCTCACGAGACTGAGAACCCCACTGGAAGCCGAAAGGAGTACGACTCCGTGAAACGCGGATTAGGCACCTTAGTTGAATCGAGCTGGAGTTCATGCTGATCTTGTGTTGTAAGGTGCATGAGATGAATGGTGAACAACAGTGAAGCCTCCCTCAACGTCTCTCGATAGCCGGTAATTTCAAAGCTCTGCGGACCTGGAACTCTGTGTTACCCAAGGAAAGCTGACTCGAAGAGCTTGAACATACGTTTGTCACGCTGATAGCCAAAGCTCTTGCACTGTATGACGGACTTGAGACGCAGAGTGTACCTTGGAGATCATTGATTAATTGGAGTCTGAATCAGTCCTTTCAAGAAAGCCCTACAGAGAATCACACGACTCCGATAGAGAATTCATCTTCTGGATTAGAGTACGTCCCATGTCACGAATATCTTGTTCACTGCGGCGATCTGCTTCGAGCTTCAGTTGCGCCTGGGTATCGTCTAGCTGCACGCGGCGAGCAGAACTAAGGAGAGTCCGACAGAGCCTATCCACAACGTTCCCGAGATATTTCTGGGCCTGATCCTTCGCGGCCTTTAATGCTTCTTGCAACATGGGCATAGTGGACGAGAGACCCTCGAGGTCCGCAATGAAGTCTGGGTCATTAATGAGAGAAGGTTCGTTGCCACCGTCCTTGAGCATCTTATCAGCACTTCGCATCTCAGCGGTCGTCGGCTTGGATGGTTCATCCCCTCTCGTCGCGATTTCGTGGAGGATAGAGGCCAGTGTGGACTGCAGCTGCCGCTTATTATCCTTGGAAACAGATCGAACGAGTGTGGTTAGATGAGTCTCGGTTTTGTTAACGAGGTTCCGGGATAAATAAAGGACGATAAGTATCTTTTCCTTTGATTTTCTGAAGCTTTCATCTATGATATTTTTGCAGTTGGCTCGGTGAATTTCATCAGTGAAATTCTCCGCAATACGGGGGTGGATTGTTGTTAGGTTGGAGTAGGATTCTAAGAATGTTATCGATATGAAGACAGAACCACCAATACGATGACTCACCACTCAGTCTCGATTCTTCATCAGGGGTAAGAGCTGGGATAGAAGCGAAGCATAGGCTACGATCGAGCGTGCTATAAGTTTGGGCGTGAGCAGGGCACCAGAGAGAGAAATGATAACGAACGGATAACGAGAAAATACAGCATTGACAACTGCGAACCGGATGCTTGATTCCGTCTGTGCTCTGGCCTCGCTCAGCTTATCTTGAGCCTTCTTTTCCTGAGCTCCCATGTCCTTGTGATACGCAGATTTAATGGCGTTGACTTCTTTCATCCAAATACCACACTCATCAGGGAAACGCTTGCCGAGCCCCAATCGGACGAGATGGTTGAGTGATCTGGGGCTAATTGTCTCCGATATTTGCAGATGCTCTTTTAGTCTGCCAACAAATTAGAAAAATGCCAAGAGAGATGTGATTTCAAAGGCATACAAAGCATCTTGTAGCAGAAACGCGATAATCTTGAAAGAGTTGAGAGGCTTGACGGAGCGCTTAACAGGCGTATATCGTGCTGTCATGAATCCTTGTCTTGTTTCGCCATATAGCAGGCGCGGCTTGAAGAACTCGGGGTCCATATTACACTCTGGATGCAGCTCGGTGTCGGCGAGTTCATCGGAAGCGCACTGACAAGTTTGGTAATCCATTGACACTCGAGTAAAGACGAAGAGGTAACATACCTCGAATCCTTGGCGTACTGAGACACCTTCCTCTTGCTCCTTCGTCTTCGCAACCTCGAAGGTAAATAGTCGATCGGTATCGTCTTCGTCGGAATCAGAAAGCTGGTCATCGCTGACCGAATTCCTCCAAATTATGGATTTTGCATGGTCTTCGGAGATCAGGGCTGTGACTTGATCACAAATCTGGGTAAGGTATCTGGGTGTTCAAGTATAAGTGCGCGCCTATAACGTATACCAAGTTCCATGATAACTTCACCTCATGAAAGTAACGCGATTTCGACGCACGGGTGGAGAAGCACCGTCGTCCCATGTTGACTCTTCTGGCCAGTAGATGACATACATCTTTTCCGCTGCGCCAACAGACTCCGAAACGCGACAGATGTATAGGCCGGATCGGAAAGCCTGCTTTTCGGTTCTTATTTCCAAGGGGTTGTTCAACTTAGCCGCCCTGTCGAGATATTAATGACAACAACTGAATCACAAACTGGACAGTGACATACATGGTATCGTCAACGACACCTACGGAGACCAAAAAGCGAACAATCTCGTCCTTGCTCCCATAAATCCCAATGGGCTTGACTTGGGACTTGTCAAGAGCTTTGAAGTCGACCTTCGTCAAGGACATGTAAGCGCCGGGAGAGATTTCGTTCAGAAAACGTTTGAGAGAATCTTGAGCGATGATGATCTTATCGACTTTGCGGATATAAGAGCTAAGCTGGGGACGTCATGCATTATCATACCTAGACCACTGGTGCCACGCTCGCTGATTAAGTCAAGGATGCGATACATTCCCGGGATAGAGGAACAAAGATCCTCGTCGGAGCGAGCTTCTGTGGCTTCGACGTCCGCCTATAAACAAATCATTTGTGAGTGTAATTACCATGGTCGTAGCACCGCTCACTTCTTCCAGTTCTCGGTTCGTTTGTTGTTCGTCGAGATCCATGGACTCAGTGGCGTCAATTTCCTGATCGTCGATATCATCGTCGAGATCAATATTCAGGTATGACGAATCGGAGGATTCTGATTGCGACTCCTCTGACGCAGATGCAGATCCATCCAGAGGACTTGCTTCAGCCACACGGTCGTTCAGAATCATGAACGAATCTTCTGCATGTCTGACAGAGGTCAAGTCAATATCGATATCAGAATTGTCCACCTCCGAGACGATGGACATATTCGCGGGCAGATATAAGTCAAATGCAAGTTGTTAGCGGAGAGCGACAGCCTGTGGAGTAATATGGGTTGCGTTGTTCTAAGTTGAGGATGGAACTGGAAACCATTAATACTCAGAGCTTTTGTGGGTCCACTTGTTGGTCCCTGCTGCGACATGAGGATTGTATAGCCAGAGCCCCTGGATCACGAATGGGGTGGGCGCGCATCTCCCAAACATAGGCATGCACGCAAAGTTGATACCATGTTTGTCCAAGGTTCAAGGGTAAGTATGAGCGAAGGGACCCATATCGATGAACCTTGATACCATGGGAATTCTAGAATTAGGTGAACTTGACATCTGCTTCTCCGAGTCCATGTCACTGGAAGAACATCTTCTGAAGAGAAAAACCTAGTGATTATTATGCTGGTGCTTGGTTAAGCCAGAATTGCCAAGGAACCGCGGGGCTGCGAGTCGGTAACCTTGCGGTGATCGTTGTGACTCAGTTCACCGCCTGTAGCATGAACCTGTCGAGGCTAGAACTCAGAAGGTCGGATTCATGTGATACGCCGCATTCTGCGACAGTGCGTATCTAGAGGGAGATAAGTTGGACATCACAGTGATGGAGCGTTTCACACAGCGGAGTTGAAAGCGGAGTCTCGACTATATACTATGATCTGCATAACTTTGTCAACACTTCAAGCTTCGAGTTTCAAGTTTCTGGTACATAGAACATTCCGAGGTTCAAACGTTCACAAGATCGTTCTTTGAATTGGGCTTAGTCTCGGATGTCATCCACCCGTTGTGCGGGAACCTGGATCTGTCTGCGGCAATCATGATGGCTCTACCTCGAATGTGACACGGAGTCCTATGACAAGTCCTATGACATCGTGTCGACTCTGCCAACTTGCCCGCTGCGTTGAATCAGTGCTTCAAAAGACGGCATATTTCCCGCTCGTTCGCAGGGATATCTAGTCGAGAGGACCGAGGGGTTGTATATTTATATATCGTTACTACACGACTTTGCCAGGTGATGCAACTGATCATTCGGTGACACCGTGTGCTGGCACGGCTACTATAATAAGGTCTAATTTGAAGGTCATGTGGACTGAGCGTGTAAAGCTTTCCACCCACCGTAACATTCATCGCCGAGTCTGATCAAAAGGGCTAGTTTATCCTCGGTATCATAAGTACTACAAGAATGGCCCACAGTCATGGTTGTGGCCATTACCCCGAGCTGAACTACGGATCCGGAGCGAAATGGATCAAGAACTTGACCCAAAACCGCCTCTCGACGTTCCTCGGCGGTCATTTTCAAGATGTC
This sequence comes from Boletus bicolor, assembly GCA_003316205.1. Classification (NCBI taxonomy): domain Eukaryota; kingdom Fungi; phylum Basidiomycota; class Agaricomycetes; order Boletales; family Boletaceae; genus Boletus; species Boletus bicolor. The sequence goes on from QFEM01004486.1 coordinate 52,952, forward strand.
AACCTCTCCTCTGTGCTCTATACACACAGACTTGATGGTCCCAAATACGTTGATCTGCAAGTCTGGAGTGCCCCTGGGCTGTCGAAACCCCTATTCAAAGAAGCGATCAAAGAAACGTTTAAACCTGCAAAGAAAGGCGACTCCTTTGGGCCATCTTGTGAGCCTCTGATATGATACCGTTGTGATCCGCGTCTGACACAATGAGAAGGGGTACGACTGTCCTAAGTCCATCGCTTTAAAGGGATATGACTGACATCGTCCCGTTTCGTAGACGAATCATTGGTGGAAAGTCAAGATTACAATCCCGTCTGATTGGAAGCAATATGAACGCGTCCAGCGTGGGTCTATTTCTCCATCGATTTGATGAAACCATTCTGATCAACTCGCAGTCGAGTTTGATCCTGGATGTGAAGCTATGATATTCACTCCAGAGGGTTTGCCGTTGCAAGGTTTGTCTCGAGGATCAATCCATCGTTCGATCCCTCATGCACTTTCAGGGATCACTGGTGGCTATGGTGGTGACCGTCGCGTAGAGCACATCATCCCTCGTGAAGCTGTCGAACAGGGTACCTACGAGGTAATCATCGAATCCAGTTGCAATGGCATGTTTGGAGTGCCATGGAGTGGCGATATGATTGCACCTCCGGACGTGAGACAACTCATTTTGTTCTTTGATTGGCGTTCATGTGTGGATTCCAGACGAACAGATACTTCAACTTGGCGTCCGCTGATATAGTGGTTCCCAACCAAGATGCATGTATGTCCAATGTCAATGTTTTTGGGATTCTCATCGATCACCTGTCGTCAGGGCACCTCATGTGGGACTTCACCACGCTGAGAGAGATCGTTGATACTTTGCCAGGCAACACCCCGTTACAAAACAAGGCCCTGGTGACTGCAAATGCAATCATGAATGCTTTCGAGACAGGGGACTCAGAAAACATCAAAGAGCTGCGAGCGATCGCCGAAGATGTCTTTGGAAAACGTTGGCGGGAAAAAGGCGCAGACATTTATCAACAGGGCCCGGAAAAGGCCCAAATCGTCGGCATCTCGTACTGCCACATTGTGAGATGCTAAAAGTTATACGACGAAGCTCCACTAATACATCGCACAGGATACAGCTTGGCTGTGGCCCTACCGAGTCACACAGCAGAAGACTGCGAGATCATGGTCAACCCAAGTTGATCTTATGGAGCGTTATCCGGAACACAGATTTGCTTGCTCACAAGCCCAACAATTCAAGTGGTTGGAACAGGTAATCTTATCCCTAACGTGCACAGTCATCATGAGGAGGCTGAATCTGGGACGCAATCTAGCAATATCCACCCCTCTTTAAGAAGATTCAAGAAAAGGTCGCATCCGGGCAATTTCATCTCATTGGTGGTGCCTGGGTTGAAAATGACGGAAACATGCCATCTGGTGAGGCCCTTGTTCGACAGTTCGTGTATGGTCAGCGGTATTTCGAATCTCGATTTGGTCAACGTTGCGAAACGGCTTGGCTGCCCGATTCATTTGGGTTGACCGCCGCGTACCCTCAGTTGATCAGAGATTCGGGGATGAAGTATTTCTTCACGCAAAAGCTCTCCTGGTGAGTGCAGTGGTTGTTAGTTTGTGCGATGTGCTTCTCACGATAGTTCATCCTGTCAGGAACAATGTGTACGTTATTCAATTCACTAAACTTTTTCAACGACGGACCGTGACGTATATAGAAATGTCTTTCCTCACTCAACTTTCAATTGGGTGGGTATTGATGGCACTCAAGTCTTGTGTCACATGACCCCGGTCGGTAAGAGATTCCTAGTGATAACACTAGCAGCAGATAATTGTAGTCATTCCCATATGACAGATACCTACACGGCACAAGCAACCGTTGGCGATGTGAACAAAGGTGTCTCGAATCACAAGGTCAGCTGTACTTCGCCAGTAATTTCTGCTACTCAACCATGACAGAATCTTGAATCGAGCGATTCTGCCCTTCTCGTCTTCGGAAATGGTGACGGCGGTGGAGGTGCTCTTCCAAAGATGCTTGAGAATGTAAGTTCGCGCTCACGCACTTGCACTTTGTTGTTGACAGTTGGATAGCTTCGCCGAATCCGAGCAGTAAGCAACACTCATCGCGAACTCCCGTCTGTGAGCATGGGCAGCACTGTGGAGCAATTCTTTGAAGACATAGAACGAGAATCAAAGGAAGGCAAGACACTTCCAGTCTGGTGCGTCTTTCTCTATCCCCATTGTGTTGTTTTATTCATTAGTGGCAGGCGTGGAGAATTGTATCTCGAGGTATACTGTCTTCTTATACATGAGGCAATAATCCGTCTTATCATCCCACCAGTTCCACCGTGGCACATATACTTCCCATGGTGAGTGAGGATGCCGACCACGTCCGAGAGACTTGTGAATTATATTGTTGAATTATCAAGGTTCCATCAAAAAAGGAAACAGGAAAAGCGAGATCTTATTGCGGGACGTTGAGGTATGGAAATCTAGTTTCTCCTCTCATTCTCGAGTTGAAAAGTTCCGCAAGCGCCTCGCAACTCTCGCAACTCTCTTCAAATCTGAACGGAGCTCATATGTATACCCGAAGGCGACGATCGATGATTGTTGGGAGAAAGTGCTCCTGAACCAATGTTCGTGCAGTTAACTTCATTTATTCCGTAACTAATCACTTCTTACAGTCCATGATGGTATGTTTGACGTGAAAAGCAGAGTATTCTAGACGAACTAATTGTTTTTCGAGCCCAGTTCTTCCCGGATCTGCCATGTAAGCCTCTATGTGAACGAACGAGCACTAAACCGACTATTTGACAGCGGAATGGTATACGATGACGCTGAACAACTATATTCTGAAGTACGCAAGGATTGTCACATTCTTCTTGAAGATGCTCTCAGCCTCCTTCTGTCCGACTCTGTGCCTCTGTCCGAGAATTCTTCGATTTCGCAGCCGTTCAACGTCGTAGCAGTTAACACGACACCATTCGCTCGTCGTGATATCATCAAGATACCTCTGTCTGGATCTGGTCAGAAATTACTTTCGAGGCCCGCACAGACGAGCGTGGACGGAAAAGACTGTTATGTACTACTGCAGACCCAAGAAAATGAGATACTTGCTCAGCCCGCGACTGTGTCCACTGAACATGGACCCGTATCCGGTATGTGTGCTGTAGCTTAATAAGTTCACAATCTGACGGGACACGTCTCAAGCATTCACCAATGGCTCAGACCACTTCATCCTAAGGAGTCCAAGTTTGCAGCTCACGATTTCGCAAGGACGCATCACCAGTTTGTACGATGTAAAGCTTAAACGAGAGCTACTCCAGAAAGGCAGCACCGGAGGACTGGTGATTTTCGAGGATCGACCTAATTACTGGGATGCATGGGGTTCGTTCTGTAGTCCGACGTTCTTCTATACTCTCGTTGACATTTTTCCTGTGCAATAGACGTCGAGATCCACCATCTCGAGAAGCCAACACCCCTGGAGTTCTCCGGTGTTCGTGTCATTGCTGAAGGATCCCTCAGAGCCGCTGTACAAACGCAGGTCAAGTATGGAGAGAGTACGATTGATGTCACTGTTCGTATTTGACAATTCGTATTCCCGTACATCCACTGATCAAATAACATTCATTAGATTTCTCTGGATGCCTTCCCAAGTAAGCCAGACATATCCAAAGATTAGGAAATGCGAATGACGTCCATTTCGTAGCCACCACGAAGGAGAATTCACGACCACTCTTTACATTTGACGCCAAGGTAGATTGGCACGAAAGGCATAAAATCCTCAAATGTGAGTACTTGATTATCATGTTATCTGGTCCTCGATAATTTGTCGTGACAGTCGAGCTACCACTCGACATCAACAATACGGTTGCCACATACGAATCTCAGTTCGGGTGGGTCCAGCGACCGACGCACAAGAATACCACGCTCGACGCAGCCAAATTTGAAGTTTGTGGTCACAAGGTACGATGCCGACTTTCACGTGCACGTTGCTACCTCTGATGATCTCTCCTAGTTTGCCGATTTCAGCGAGTACGGATATGGTGTCGCACTTTTATCCGAATCAAAGTACGGGTATGCATGTGAAGGCAACGTTCTCCGTCTTTCTCTCTTGAGGGCGGCCACGGCCCCTGATGCCGAGCAGGATCAAGGCACGCGGTGTTTCCCCCCTTCACTGCATCCGAGAACAGCTCACAGTCTCCTCATGTACCAATAGGAAAACATGAATTTTCATGGGCAGTCATGCCACACGTCGGTTCCTTTTTGGAGTCTGACGTGCCAAGGGCCGCCTATATTTTTAACTCTCCCCTTCACCGTGAGTAAAGACGACGCTTTTTGAGATTTCTCAGGGTTTGGCCGGGAAGTTGACATGTCCACATATACACAGTGAGAGCCGTGCCCCAGAATGCCCACCAGCATCGGTCGATCATTTCTAGATCGCCCTTTTGGCTCGAGGGTTCCCCAAACGTCTTCCTTGAAACGATAAAGCGGGGCGAGGACGACGACTTTGAGTCCAAAAGCGCAAGCAAGACGGTCATCCTGAGACTGTACGAAGCCTTTGGCGGTCACGGACGTGTCCAACTCCGCATCTCTCCATACGTCCGCGTCGTAGACGCTTACCTAACGAACCTGCTCGAAGACCACAAGGCGGCGCTGTCGTTTGTAGCACCTGGTGTCGATGCGAACGTGCCGGACGCCGCCGCCGCTGCCTCAAGGTTCCGGTTGGATTTAGACTTCCGCGGGTTTGAAGTCAAGACTGTGAAATTGGTGATTGCCGATGGGAATGATCCTGAGTGTTCAATCGGATGATGTTGCCAGGTACGATGTTCGTGTGTGTTTGTCTGGGGTATGTGCTGCCAAGTTGAGACACGATAGTGGTAACTGTCGAGAAGAATAAGCGGGCCCGATGGCCGTGGTGTAAATCGAATACATTCTGTGTTGTACCATTACTCTGTGAAGAATGTTTGCGTTGTGTTGCGTTGTACGAGTACAATAATATACTATGGATGTTGCAAGGCTACAGTAGTACTACAGGACTCATATCCTTTGATCCTGCGAGACCGTGTCAGTTGAGGTGTCTGACACCGGCCGACTACACTACGAAACATGAGCTATAACGTAGAACTAATACTAATCTGGAAAGCAGACGAGTAACGTTATTGCTCTCTGAGACTTTCGCGAGCCTCGTCGAACTCTGATTCTTGAAGCTGGACCAGAACACTTTTTCCAGGTAGCAAGTATTGTATGCTTATGTAACTTCCCAAGTCTCGAAGGAGTTATAAAGTCACACGTAGATGAATCTTGCGCCCAAATGAGTTGGATAAAGTCCGATTCCTTGGGAGAGACTGAGGCACAGTGACGAGTACAATACTACTTATATACTCCTAGGGCCGGCCTTATCAAGTTCCCATCAGCTAGACAACTAATCCCTCCGATCTTCTAGTGAGTTCATCCAGTGACGACGCATGGTCCCGCCACTTAGTCACGTCGCTACAGCTTACGTAAGTCACACTTGATTTGCACGCGTTGCCCTCCAGAGTCCCGGGCCTTCTCAGTACTGGTGGTATTAGTACGAGCAAGAGTCTACCAATCCCACCTACACCAGTGGCTGATGACGACCTTCATCCATACCCCCATCGAGGAGATCCCAACGGTGCGAATGAACTGCTTGCCGTTGTCAGTATGCATGCGATCTTAGATGACACACTGCATCAGATCAGGGAGACACTTCGAGCGACGTTCAAGACGGGCGTCACCCGCCCGCTCGCATGGCGAAAACATCAACTATACCAGCTTGCTCGATTCGTACAAAACGAAGCCGATGCTTTGTGTGACGCACTTGCCAAGGATCTCTCGAAACCGAGAGTGGAAGTACTTATGACCGAACTCGGTGCCATCGTCGAACGAGCGACCAAGAGCGCCGAGCAGTTGGATGCCTGGGCGATGCCTGAGCATCCCGAGGTGCCGGATTGGCAAAAGGGGTGGAAACCGACGTGAGTTTTACAGTAATTTTGGGTTTTTGGGTTTTCCCCTCCGGAGACGTTGGCGTTCTCACTCGTGAAACTGTTTGAAACCCATGCAGCGTCTTCAAGGCACCCAAGGGAACCGTGCTCATTATTTCGTGCGTCGTTTGAGATTCGTCATTCAAAAAGGGGTTCACCTAACGGCTTTTGTGTATGTGTGTGTACACAATTGATACAGACCGTGGAATTATCCCGTTATCCTCACATTTCAACCCCTTATTGGGGCTATCGCAGCTGGCTGCTGCGCGGTGCTCAAACCATCGGAAGCCGTTCCTCACGTCTCCCAGCTCTTCGCGGACCTACTTCCGAAGTATCTTGACCCTTCCGCCTACCGGGTCGTGAACGGTGCTGTGCAAGAGGCAACCAAGCTTCTCGAACTCCAATGGGACCACATCTTCTATACAGGGAATAGCCGAGTCGCTCGTATCGTCGCTTCCGCCGCTGCCAAATACCTTACACCACTCTCGCTCGAACTCGGTGGGAAGAGTCCCGTCCTCGTGGATTCTGCTTATGACATGGATTTGGCGGCTAAGCGTATTCTGTGGGGAAAGTGTAACAATGCCGGACAGGTAAGACGCCGTGCTGTCGTCGTCTATTTTTTTTTCGAGTGTTGTCATGTGATGGGATTTAACGTATTAGATCTGCGTCGCACCAGATTACATTCTCGTGCCCTGGACGAAACAAGACGAACTCGTCCAGGGCTTCAAGAAGGCATACAAGTCATTCTTCCCAGATGGCGCGCTCGGTGATTCGCACTATGGAAGTATCGTGAACAAAATGCACTTCGACCGCCTGAGCTCCTTACTCGACCGTACGAAGGGCGAGAAGATAACCGATGTCATTCAGGGAAGGAAGGATGCCGCGAGAAAGCGAATCGAACCTACCGTAGTAACCCATGTTAAGGACGGTGATGCCCTTATGGAAGAGTGGGCATTTACGCAGTTTTAGCGGCTCGTATGGGCTCACCTTGGAATATCCACAGAGAACTATTCGGCCCCATCTTGCCTATCATCCCTGTCGACACCCTGGATGAAGCACTTGCCATTATCAATGCGCGGTGTGTCGGTTCTTGTGGCTGTGTTCTGGATCATGCTGACTGGCTAAAAGCCCTCACCCCCTCGTGCTGTACGCTTTCACGGAAGACGCTATTGTAAAGCAGAAGCGTTGGTTATTCTCGTCTCCTGTTTGTGTATTTCGTCTCACGCGTCATTTCATAGTTATCAAAGAGACCCAAAGTGGTGGAATTGTCTTCAACGATACGTTTCAACAACTTGCCGGTACGTCATGTGACCTTTTGTTCCTGGTGCAGCATGACGTCATGGTTGGAATGACCGCTCCAATGATATGCCTTGTGGTCCCGCAGTCACAGTTGCGGATTATGATTCTGATGCCTATCTATTGTAGTGAATGAACTACCATTCGCCGGCGTTGGCGAGTCGGGATGTAGGCATAGTCTAACTTATCCCCGATGAGCACACGCGGAGCTAACTCCGATCTAGATGGATACCAGATTATGAAGTATACCTACGACACTTTCACACAGCTGAGGGGCTCCATTGATATGCCAAAAGAGTGCGTCACACATTACTTCTTTGTTCCTGAGCTCCGCTTCCGGGGTTCGCTGAATTCGTGTGTCTCTCTCTTCAGAGCGGAGTCATTCCTGCAGTTGAGGTACCCACCCCATGGGCCAGACGCAGTCAAAGCACTCACAGGCGCAGTGCATCTCCCGATACCTCGAAGCACGCCAAATGATCGTTAAGCTGGTGCCGGTGGAATTAAGAGGGTATGTACGAAAGAACATAGGATTTTACCTTTATCTAAGACTTTCCTGTATGTATTTGTATCTCTAAGCGGCGCTGGCAACCATTTCGACGAGTACTTCATCCGTCCCCCGTTTCCTGTGCACAGCCGACTGACAGTAGCGTTCTGGCTATCTTGTCGTCTTGATCAAGCCAGCGAGGGCAGGTGGAGCAAACTTCTTTTTACAATGTTGTGGCGTGGCTCCTAGACTGATCCACAGCAAAGTCGGGGCTCGTCAAATACCCCGGTCGTGATGTTGATCAGGTATGCGAAATGCCGTCGCGATCCGATGTCCGAGGACCCAGGGCATTAAAACGGTAAACACAGGTTTCACTTTACCGGTACAAGTAAGCTCGATTTATCTCCCCAATTTATGTAGAAGTATGACATTACGTTTGACACTGGAAAGCAGTAATATTTGGCTATCTTTGTGCGGGAACAACCACCAAATGATACAGTTTGATACACCATTTCCATCAGATGCCCTTCAGAAAAAGAAGGACGATTGCGCCTAAAACTCCCCGCAGCATCAGCTGGCCACTTTCAAATGGCTGGCACAATCACTGATTGGTCGGGTCACCGTTCGGGTGGGTCTTCCGCATCTAAAGTAGAATTAAATAGAAAAAGCGGGGTACCACCCCGTCTTCGGGTGGTCTCTGGATCAGGATAACGGCATCACACCACGATAACCCCTCCTGATTCGGTTGGCACACTCCCCAACGGTATATAAACTTCCCATGCTCGTTCGACTTGCGGCGAAGGGCCCCTTGTTTGACACCACTATCCACCTCCGCCCATTCGTTCGCTTCCCGCTTGTCTATAACGACCATGTCAAGCGAACCAGAGATCAAACAGGATTTACGGGCAGCTCACAGTGGTCATGAACATGAACACCACCATGCAAAGTTTGACGCCCAAACGAGAATCATCGCGTGAGTAGCAACCGTATTGCTCTGCTCGCTGCCTGCCGACCCCGCTTCCACACAGCAATACGGATGCCAAGTTGTCTAATCCGTTGCGGGGTGTCCCCCACGACCAGCTTATGTCTGATGTCGAGGTTTTTGCAAAAGAGCGCGGACTGACACACATTCTTCCCGATTTGAAGAAGGGCGCGCTCCTCGCACAGAACCCGGATGGTGCGCTCCAGGATTCCGCTCTTCTTGCGCATTAGACCCACATATTACTCATAGCATACAACCACCTGGACGTTTTTACCGAGGAAGACAAACAGATCCTGAGTGATGAGGTGAACCACAAGTGGAAACAAACAGGAGCGCTCTACTACGTCAGTGTAATCCACATACTCACATGTCATAGTGGTAATCTCCCTTTCCAGATGGTCATCATGGCCTCACTGGCCGCTGCGGTACAGGGTATGGATGAGGCTGTGATTAATGGCGCTCAGATTATATACCCAAATCAATTTGGAATTGGTTCAGGAAGCAGTGAGCACCCCAGTTTTATACTTGATGCCACCTAGTCACACTATGTCACTGATTAGAACGAGATGGATGGCTAATCGGGGTCGTGAACTCTGCCCCATATCTGTATGTTCCCAGAACGCTGAGTTATCCTACCCTTGACTGAACGTGTGCACAGGTGTTGCGCAACTATCTCTTGCTGGTTGACTGACCCTCTCAATCAATGGCTCGGCCGCAAGAAAGTCATTTTCCTCACTTGCATGATATCCTTCCTCACTTGCATCTGGTCCGGTCTCACCAATACATGGTGGCATCTATTCATTGCACGGTTTTTCCTCGGATTTGGTATAGGTCCGAAATCAGCTACCGTTCCTGTGTATGCCGCAGAATGTTCCCCAGCCCCGGTCCGTGGAGCACTTGTCATGATGTGGCAGATGTGGACTGCATTTGGCATCTTCCTCGGTGACCTCATCGACTTGGTGTTTTATTTCATCCCGGACACACCTGGCGTCAAAGGCTTGAACTGGCGGTTGATGCTTGGGTCGGCAGGTATCCCAGGCTTGATCGTTTGTCTCCAAGTTCTGTTCGCACCAGAATCGCCTCGTTGGTTAATCAGTAAGAGTCGCTATGGAGATGCCTTCAATGAACTGTGCCGCCTCCGTTTCTCTCGAGTTCAGGCTGCAAGAGACCTCTACTACATTCACGTCCTGCTTGAAGCGGAGAACGAGATGAAGAAGGGGAGGAACCGTGTAGTGGAAATGTTTACTATACGTCGGAACCGGAATGCAGCACTCGCAAGTTGGATCGTCATGTTTGGTCAGCAATTCTGTGGTGTCAACGTCATTGGCAAGTCTCTCTGTTTACGGAGGTTTTTTCGCGCCTGACGAATGCGACTAGCCTACTACTCTTCCAACGTCTTCCTTCAGTCCGGTTCCAGCCAGGTTGCTGCCCTGGCTTCGTCCATTGGCTTCGGTGCGTTGAACTGGCTGTTCGCACTTCCGGCCGTGTTTACGGTGAGTATGCACAATATTTTTCATCCCCTTGTCTCCATTAAAACGATGAAATTAGATTGATACCTACGGTCGCCGCAATCTCTTGTTATTCACATTTCCATGTATGGCGATCTGTTTGCTCATCACCGGTTTCTCCTTCTGGGACACCTCCCAGCAGGGTCGTACTGCCGGAGTCTCTATCGGGATATGTGAGTGTCACATTTCGCGGCACTTGTTCCCTCTGACACCTCCGCGTTAGACCTCTTTGCGATCTTTTATTCACCGGGAGAAGGCCCTGTTCCATTTACCTATTCTGCCGAAGCATTCCCACTCTACATTCGTGACATTGGGATGTCGTTTGCTACTGCGACGACCTGGTTCTGGAACTTCGTCCTCTCCATTACATGGCCATCACTCGTCATTGCCTTCAAACCACAGGGTGCCTTTGCGTGGTATGCTGCCTGGTGCTGTATCCTCTGGGTCCTCATCCTCCTGTTTGTCCGAGAGACCAAGGGTAAGACGCTCGAAGAACTGGATCAAGTCTTTGCCGTGCCTACGCACATCCATGCTGCATATGGACTTCGTCAGATTCCATACGGGATCAAGAAGTTTATATTGTTCCAGAACCCTGTTCCGGAGGAGCTGTATCTCCCCGAGCCGGACAGTGAGGAAAGCACTGGGATTGATGAAAAGGGTAGGAAAGAGCTTCGGGATGACATGGGGAGGGCGTGAAAAGTGGATTGTATCATCGAAGTCGACTCTACGTGAAGACCTTTGATTGTACTTTTTTGTGTACGATCGGTGCACATTTTTCGTATATGTCTTACTGTATTATAATGAGATCATGATACCTTGTGTTTTTGTTTTACCCATCGACTTCAGCGTTTGTCGGTTGGATGACTTAGGAACTGATCACATCGGACATTTTCAACCATTTCCGACGAGGTGGAGTGCTCAGACCGTCTCTTTGGAGACTCATTTGGCGATGGACGAGTTGTGACAATAAATGACAGGTTCAATATCCAAGTCACTATCTTGATAAGTGTTCGTATGCCTGAGAAAAGTGAGTAACAAACGGTCGCCGTCGCAAGCTCGAGGAGATGCAGAATCTGAACTTGCATGGTCGTCCTCGTGTCGTCCCCGGAGAGGAACAGCAGGAACTATACACGTAGCCGTATATGAGAAGTGGAAAACGGAAAAAATACGGGAATAGGTATGTATTATGTTACCGTACAGCCTGACGCCCTCTTCAGTACTAGTGCTGCCATTGGCAGCAACTGTCACCCGCAGCACGGCAGATAACGTCAAAGGCAGACAAACTTTGATCGATCTGATCCATTTGAACGTCGCCGTGCATCTTCGAGTGCTCGTAGTACATAAGCGCATCAACGGCCTTCTGATCGTTTGGTGGCGGGCCTTTGATGCCTCCTGCTGAAACGTAATATCATTTGCAGGTGGCACGAAGGTGGGGGGGTTAGTTTTGTTGCCAGGACTCGAGTTGAATTGACGGGCTTTGAGTCTAGTTTGTTTCCGGACCCCGATCCCGGCGGGGCCGCCGACACCTGGGTTCTGGCGTGCCTGCCCTAAATTTTATACAAACTGCCTGGGTCACAAAAGTTGGTCCTGAAAATTTTCGTGTGTCGCTTGCAGCGCTGCAATGATTTGTTCCTCGTAACTTAACAGGTAAGTAAGACTCGATCCTAAATCCCCTGGATTTCCAAGGATGAGAACTCTATTATCTTGTTCAGTTATCCCTGTCTTAACTTCTATGTCGAGACGTCTTTTTCGTTCTGACTGTACTTTTTGTACTTTTTTTTTTTTGTCTTGAATGACTCGATTGTATGCTCATTGATTCATCTCACCTCTTGCAGGACTAGGACTCGTAATGTGGTGTTCAGAGCACAACTTCTAGGAATGCATGTCTCGAGGATAGGAAAGATCTTGTCAACGTGTAGACCCTTTACAGAAATAAATCACGTCCGAAAACGCTCCTCATTGCGTTGTCATTCCCTAGAAAGCATCCCATTGACGGCTATTACTGAGATGACGGGAAAGCCTCTCGGCAACCCAGCGCCTTCAATGAACATACTTCGTGTTGTTTCGAACTACTAGTATGCCCTCGTGGATCCTATTCTGCTTTCTTTTTCATATGCTGTCGGGTCCCTATGTAGCTACCACGAATGCCCCAGAGCCCACAGGTCCCAACATAAACCCGCCCTGCACTGCCTCCACGGCCCCACTCGCAAACACACTCGTCGCACCAACCCAGGCCTCAAGACCCAACGCCTCCCAGCTGACAGTCTGGTTCACATAATCGGTGTTCGTCGCCAACACGAGCGTTTGCGCGCCTGTCTTCCACGTTGCCACGGAAGCTCCCCCGACGACGTACGCCGTGCGCACCGACGCGGGATTAAACAAGTACGGCGTCATCTTGGGTAGGCTCAGCGCGAACGTCGACGACGAGCTTTTGATGTCCGCCGGCGTCGGGTCGTCCCATGGAACGACACCCAACGCACTCTGATTAATACCCATGATGCTCTGCACGACCCACTCTTCGCCCGTCGGCGCCCGCAACCAATATCTGATACGAGGAAATGCCCGATCAGTAAACGACGACCGCAACTAGAGTAGCGCGCGAGCGTTGTAGGTCACTCACTCGCCATCCCCGCCAAACGCTTGAGGGACGGTCCACACGGCCTTGGTACGCTCCCAACCCATCACTTCCAGCCGATTCTTGAAGCTCGCCACACGATCGCTAACGTCAAAGTATGTCCCGATGCCGCTGTTCGCAGGGACGTATCCGGAACCATAATACGTCGAGTTGGGTGGTACGGCTGCTGTATCCCCTGCGGCGATGCTCACGCAGTTGTCGCAACCGCAGTCACCGTAGTCGGGCGTGCAGGTTGTATTCCATTCGTTGGACCAGGTGACGTTGTTTCCGACCATGTACACATCTTGCATGACGACGTCCGTGCCGGCTGTGTACGAAGACCAGTAGTAGTCCTGGCAGTTGAGGACCAGACTGACGGGGTGATACCCGTCCAAGCTGTAGATCAGATCATAGGCGATCGTGGTCGCGTTGAGGGGGTCTGACGTCCCGTCAGGTTCATCTCCGGTGTACCAAAGGAGGAGGTTAGGGCGAGATTTGATCGTGTTGACTTGTTCAATGAGGGAGGTGGAGTTCATGTAGGAGTAGCGCATGTCGTACATGAGGTATAGCCCAACTTCTTGCATCCTGTCAATGACCAGGTTCAGCGCGGTCAAATTGTCGAATGTCGGAACTGGGTGTATCTGTTCCTCGTGTCAACAGTGATATCCTCTTGGCGAGGGTGGACGTACGATCGTGAACCTGTAATAAGCATAAGTATCAGCATATAACGCAATTGGATGAATGGAGATTCACCCCTGTTCTTTCAGTTCATTGATCACAGAGAGATTCGTTGCCAGATAGCCATCAAATATCGTGTAAAATCCGATTGGAAACACCGGCTCGTAGGTTCCGCCAAGACCAGTAGCAGGTTTGGCCAACAACGCACCCGTTCGAAGATCCATCTTCGTCACTGAACTGTTCGTTGGGTTCGGTAACACAGACAACGCCGTCGTCGCCGAAAACGTTTGTGACGTAGCCGCATACGTTGCCTCGCAGGAGAGGTTGTACGCCGCATTCTGTGGTGTGATGCCCTCTAGGCTGAACGGCAATTCGTACGCAGTCGCATTCAGTGGCACGAACCCAGCCGCAAGGGTCCGTCCATCCAAGCTGACCGTCACGTCGAGCATGGTATCATCGCTACAAAGTTGGATGGGCTCGGCGTTGGCTATTTCGTAGTATACGACCGGCGCGTCGATGAGGATAGATGCAGGCGACAAGACGTCTTCTGCGAGGTAGGGCCGGATGGCTGGCGCACACCGAAGAGCGAGGAGGGGATCTGAAGACGGGGATGGAAGCGGGAAGTTGCCTCCGGGGGCAACGACGGTCTGCGTGGACATGTAGTGCTTCCCACACCTGATATCACAACAACGCATGAAAAAGCGTCAACGTTGTGGAATCGGGGTTTTTTTTTCGAAAATGGCGTACCATGTTTGGGCGAGGGCTCCGGTGAGGAGGTGTGGACCGAGGAAACCAGCGAGAGCAAAGGCTCGACGCATGAGAACGACGACAAGGTCACGATCTCTTCGACACCAGTTCCGGGACGCCTTTAAGACTGTGGGCAGGACCGGCACGGTAATAAATAATCCACGGCCATGTGATGAGGGTGCATCATGCGAGTCGAACCCGAACAGAGGCGCTTCCACCCGCTCACATTACGAGAGAAGGTTTGTGATAGCAGTCAGATCTAAGTAAACCAATCAGGTAGACCAACCGTCGCCGACTCATCATCAGTTCGACTCCAAAACCATGTTTGAAGTACTGACAATAACAAGGAGGAGGTCATACGCAATTACCAATTCAAAGTCAATGAGTCCGAGTTGAGTCCGAGATTGAATGATATTAATGATACATCATGCATCACTCGATCATTACTATACTTATAGCGCTGTGGGTCAATCAATTGTGGCAGGTCACGATGTGGAATTATGTCCGCATGAGGGATTGACAGAATCACTACTCGCAGCCTGGAGAAATTCCTCTCAAAGCATAGGGACTCCTGGGTGTCCATCACGGTGTCGATGCCGGCTAATATATCGTATCGTGTGCACATAAATGTTCCGAGTCCTACTCAGGAATACACACGTAGGTACAGTGATAACGAAAACAGAGAGCATCTCACTGCACCTCGATGCTCTTCAGGTACTCGATACGGAATGGGTTGACGTCGGTCTCCTGTCCGCGGTTGTGTGCGATCCACTTGGGCTCATCCTGGATGCGTGGTTGGCTTGTTAGTCTCAGAGTGTGGAGATGGCGGGAGGAGAACACCGACCTTGAACAATCTCATGGTCCGTACGCGGTTCTCTGTGTCAAGACTGAATCGGTGGTAGATGCCGGCGGGGAGCACCAGGAGGTCACCAGCAGACATATAGCAGCGAATCCAAGACTCGGTGACGTGCTCTGGGAGGATCATCAACATCCCGAGGATCCCAGTATCGAGCAGAAATGCGTACCGCGCACATCAAAGTAGCCACTGCCCTCGAGGAGGTACCTGATTTCCTCGTCCTCGTGCATGTGCCTGGCATCGCACGACATGTCAGCCTAGATCCAACGCAGACTAGAGGTGCGGTTGCAGATATCCGATGCCTCACTCGTGATAGAAGTTCTCGATCCTTGTGTCGAATTCGTCTCCGAGGGATTCTTTACTGATGACCATGACGTCGTGGTTCTTGTAATCTCTCTCTTTGGCGACCTTGAGTACCTCGTTCTTGTACGTCCCCATTTCGTCGATAGGGATGTGCCGGTGCAAGACTCCGATGGACTTGAGCACGGCGTCGGATGCTTCTCTGCCGGAGTCGTGTGGGAGACGCCGGTCTCCGGGATGGTCATCCATAAAGTAGGCACGCATGATAGCAAGCCGATGAGACGAGAACAGTGATGATCCAAGATAATATTGGTGATCTCGTCTCACCCTTTTATACACCAAGGACGGCTGCCAGTATTCCGCGCCAAAGCACACCGCACGAGATCTCGGTACTCTGCTATTAATATTCTTGGAGAAAATTTGGTGAGGGAGCCCATATGTTAGGAGTTTCGTGACTGGTCAGCGGACTGATATGGGCTCGGTTACAATAGCGGACCGAAAGAGTAATGGAGGCATCCAACGGGTAGCTGGCATTACCTGAGCTTGACATGAGAGTTTCATAATCGCACTCTACGGAGCGTCCGGCTCGGAAGGGTATTACAAAAAGGAAGCGTGCTTAGGACTATGGTCGTCGAGGTGAACGCTCGGGGGCCTCAGACAAGGTTTTCGGGGTCAGAATGAGGTAGAAAATCAGTGCACGTGACGCACGTGTTGTTGTCGCGATGTTTTGGTAAGATCTTCTTCTGTTCGTGATGGCCTCGACGTCGTCTCGGAAGCAACCAGCCTCCAGCAACCCCAAGAAGCGCAAGTTTAGCGACCGCAGCGACGCCGACGACAAACACAAACAGCCCAAGATCAATGCCTTCTTCACGCCGCGC
>QFEM01004487.1:0-24820 GCA_003316205.1 Boletus bicolor
GAAGAGGAAGAGGAAAGGTGGCTTGTGTGGGCGGCCGAGGAGGTTCTCCGCCTCGCGGGCGTTCAGACGAAAAACGGAGACTCTGCGGGTAGTAATGCCCGCTCTGACAGCACTTCGGCGTCTGTTGTGCTCGCAGACCTTGAGTTGCCCTCTTGGATGCGCAGAGTTGATCTCGGCGCACCACTTGCCGCACTCGGGTCGGTGTACGCACGCAAGGGAAACGTCGAGTGAGTCCATCGCACGTTTATATAGCGTCACGGATACCAACATACGAACCCGTCGACAGATATGCCATGCCACTTTATTTACAGGCCATATCACTACTTCTCCCACCCAACACGGAGAACGTGAGCATTGAAGACCGCTGTGAGGGTACGTCCTCAAATCAACCTAATACTTCCCAACCCGACCTGACGTCTACCCGTAGCTGCACAGCTCATGAACAACCTCTCGGAACTGATCATGCGACGGCCGCCTTCACTCGAAATTAGACACCAGGCAGAAGCCTGGGCACGTCAGGCTTATATATTGATTGGACACGTGCAGGATATACCCTTGCCTCGAAGAAGATGGTTCAGCTCCACCAGTGAACAGGGCAAAGAGGTCTGTGATCAAGTATTGGGCGTGGTCTTATTTAATCTCGGCATGTTGCGGGAGGTGAGTGATTTCGCTTAATGTCTGAGAAAAGGCTTGAATTAAGCTTCCGACCCGTGGTAGATGGACGAAGACCAGGCAACCGCGCGTTCCTTGTACGAGCAGAGTCTGGAGCAGTGTGAAAAAGTCGGGATGAAGGAAGGGGTGATGGAAACCAAGCAAGCTTTGAGAAGAGTCGACCGTGCCGGGCAAAGTTCGGTGTAGTCTTTCCGTGCGACCCACAAGCAATCGACGTCCATCTGAAAGTGTATGACCCTTATATTTATTGGATTTTTAAACTATCCCTCAAGTCGATGTGGTTACTCACCAAGTAGACGTTCGAAATGTCTAGAATTGATGCATGGCGCATCTTAGTGGGGAGGTACGCACATCGTGAACTTTTTGTACCTTCTCTCGTACTACGATGGACTGTCTTCACATTACTAATAGATCTAGGACTCCTCCGATACTCTGTGTAGAATAGAATCATTCGCTACGTACGCCACCACTTACATAATAACTATACGGTACATCATTTATCTTGTAGCTACTCGTTCTACCGTATCTTGTCCGTTATCGCCGATCGTTTCGCCTCCTCGCGCCCCGCTCTCGGTACACGACTTTTCAACACTCTGCTCCCTTCACCATCAGCACAATGGACCAATCCCCTGCAGATTGCTGGAAACTCGGACGCTCTCAGTCGAGGAGACCTACTACTATACGGCGCTGTGCCTCACAACAATGATGTCGTGATACGAGAAGCGTCGTTGAGAACGCGCGATGAACCTGCCGTAATTTGGCCGTAATTCATGCAAACGGAGCCGAATTCAACAAATAGTACTAAGTCTCCTACGTTATGCATCCTTTCTTGCTGGCCCATCTGAAAGTCTATCTGCAAGGCGGGCTGCCTTATTAGCAAGGCAAGCCCCCAGCTGCATTTTTGTTACTACGATTGGGTTAGTTCAAGAACTGTGCTGCTTTTGGATATAGTCGGCGTGTTTTTGCTAGCCATCCTCCAGTCACAGCTCTCAATGGGTCACGGTAGAGTCGTCAAGTGATAACGTTACACACTGTCCTTGCAAATCAGTTGCAGATAGGAACGGCTGTTCAACAACTCTTTCGTAGCTAGGCAGGCCCTCTCATTGGCTGGCGAGCACCTCAATAATCCCAAAGAGTGTCTTACAGCACCAACTAAAAGTACTTCCAAATCGGTCCGCGGAAGGCTCCTCGGCTGTTGGCACCTCGGCTAGGTTTGTCAGAGAGCATTCAGAATTATGTACTGCGTTAGGTGACTCACTTATATAGCAATCCATCGTTGTTGTGCAGGCTCCCCCACCCCACACCATGATCCCAGTCGGAAAGCTGTTGCTTGCCGCGTTTGCCTCTGTGACCGCCTTTGGACTCTGGAAGTTCTTCCAGTTCGTGTACCGTCTGTTCACGTCGCCGCTACGTCAGCTACGCGGTCCCAAAGGAACAAGCTGGATTTATGGAAATATACGAGAAATCTATAGTTCTGTGTGCCCCCTCCTCTGTCATGATAGATTTGAACGTGACTAACCCTATCGCTCTCACTCGCTTCTAGGAGAACCTCATGGTCACTGAAGAATGGGTGAAACAGTACGGCAGCACGCTGACATACAAGGGCATCTTCTACGTACGCTGCTGGTGTTCCAAGAACTCATCCACAGTACTGAACGCAATGGTTCTCTAGAGCAACCGGCTGTTCACCGTGGACACGCGGGCTATCAACCATGTGCTCACCCACAGCAGTGACTACCAAAAGCCCTCCCATATTAGGTTCAACGTATCCCAACTGGCTGGCGAAGGTGGGTTATTATTTCCTTGCGTAGTTTTTGTTTGCACAAGTTGACTCGGGGCTATAGGTGTAGTTTTCGTCGAAGGCGCTGAGCATCGCCAGCAGGTCGGTATCCACCTTTGTCTCTGTCTTTGTTGACACCAACGCATCCATTGTCTAAACAGAGACGCATCATGGTGATTAAATTCTTACAGATATACACCATTCGTGTGATTGAATCGACATTTAGAACCCTGCATTCGGTCCGGCACAAATTCGGGAGCTAACCGACATCTTCCTCGAAAAAGCTGTTCGAGTGTGTCACTTCTTTTTCCTTTCCGCGTAGATCACTCACCATGGCCAATACAGCTTCGTGAGGTTTTGTCGTTTGAGATTGCCAAGGATCCTGCCGGAACTACCACAGGCGCCCGTCTCGATATCATGCCATGGCTGAGTAAAATGGCACTTGACGTCATTGGTCTCGCAGGTAATGGCACTTGTCTCCCGATCTGCGGTCAAATGGACGCCACTGACCGCTATTAGGTTTCAATTACGACTTTAATGCCCTCAACGCGAACGGAGAGGCAACCGAACTGCACGAGGCTTTTGCGACCGTAACTGCGGCAGATCACAAAATGAGTAGGGTTCTCCCTGTATTGATTGCATTGTTCCCGCCTTTGAAGCTCATCGTCAGTACTATGAACATCCTTTTCGTGTCATGAGTCCGCATTTATTTTCTGTGACAGCCTAATGAACGTGCGCGCAGAGTCAAGGTCGCACAAGGCACGATGGCACGCATCGGCAAAGAACTGCTAGCGGATGCCAAAGCGGCTGCTCGGACAGGCGCGACAGAGAAAGGCGAAAAGAACAACTTGCATGGTCGGGATTTATTGTCGCTGTTGGTCAAGGCAAACATGGCGACTGACATCCCCGAGAGTCAGAGGCTGTCTGACGAAGATGTGTTGGCGCGTGCGTTTCCCCCTATCTGTGGTTGGTGTATCAAGGCTGATGTGTTCTTGCCGTAGAGGTCCCCACGTTCGTTGTCACCGGTCATGAAACTGCAAGGTATGGTACCACATTCTCCCGAAATATTCGGGACTTGACGACGGTGCAATAGCACGGCGACTACCTGGGCACTCTACGCGATAACGACCGCACCTGAAATTCAGACCAAACTCCGGGAAGAACTCCTTTCTGTTGAGACGGAAAATCCATCGATGGACGAGCTCATGGCGCTGCCTTACCTCGACGCGGTCGTGAAAGAGACCCTCCGTGTGCATGCGCCCGTTATAGGCACCATGCGGACCGCGATGAAGGATGACGTGGTGCCCGTCGAGAAGCCATTCATGGACAAAAATGGCGTTGTCCGCGACTCTATCAGGTATGCTTTGTGTCCCATTGCGAATTCGAGGTATATCCTTACCCTTCCTCACAGCATCAGGAAGGGCGAAACGATATTTATCAATGTCCTGGCGATCAACCGGTCGCAGGAGTTGTGGGGACCTGATGCACACGAGTTCAAGTACGTCGCTTGTCGTTTGTACGGTTCACCACGTTCATTCACGTCCCTTCATCGACTGTAGACCAGAGAGGTGGGAGAACATTCCGGAGGCGGTCTCGCAGATTCCAGGCGTGTGGGGTCACCTTCTGACCTTCCTTGGCGGCCCCAGAGCATGCATCGGATACCGGTTCGCCCTTGTGGAGTAAGTCCAACTCCACCCCGTTTATGGGTAGGTCTGGCACTGACGTCGACCACAGAATGAAAGTGATGCTCTTCATGCTCATACGCGCTTTCGAATTTGAGCTCGCCGTGCCTGCCAGCGATATCGGCAAGAGGACTGGGTCTGTGCTACACCCCTTTTTGCGCAGCGATCCAAAGCGCGAACAACAACTTCCGTTGTTGCTTAAGCCATACAAGCGGACGTGAAATCCAGATGTTGGAATTTAAATCTTCTATAGTATATACTGAAGGAACTCGCACTCTGACAATTTGGAACGACTGACATGAGCAAACTTGGTCATTTCTGATTGGCCAACGTTCTATCGCCGACTGCTTGGAATGATACATAGGTTTCGTCCTTTCTCTGACAGGCGTGTCTGTTTTCTGCGCCTTGTATGTTCGATATTAAAGTAGCTAGTATGTACACTGTTTGTTTTAGGGATAAGGAAATTGGATGATTGGTTGGTCTCCTATAAGCCTGCTCACCTGTGAGAACTCCAAACTGTCAACTGATTGGTTGTGGTATGTACAATTGGACATATTCATCCGACATACATATTCATCCATCTGTTTACGAGTCATTTGATCCAATGATACATAGCAAAAATGGGAAATTGCATATATGGGCTCAAAGACCAGTCGTGAGTCGCGACTTACACCTATAAACCTACTGCCTAGTCGTGGTGAAAGGCTTCCAAGTTGTACGACATTGTTTAGGGAGAACTCCTCCATCTTCTGGACACTGCTACTGGCACAGCTCATTACAAGCACAGTCAAGACTCCTAACTCATTCATGTACAGATAACTTGGTGTTTCTTGGCTTCATTGTTGGGGTCATCAACATTGAATTGACTTCCAGGAAATAGTGACAGACCTCACCAGACAAGGTAAAAAAATTCGCGATGTGCGTTCCTCCCACATCTGATGCGTCGGCTGGGAAGTATTAGGTGTTGGCCCGATATATGACATGTTAGCTAGTCCACCTTTTGTTCCTTGCTCACATTCATCGACCACTATAACTACCTGTCCCTAGTCGCTCGTTCCTTTATTAGGTCGATCTGCAGACGTACCTTATCACAGTAGTCTCCAATGCTCACGTTCTCCATGTTCGGTGTAGTAGGAGGAGCGATTTGGCCTGTAGATGAAGTGGCATGATATGCCTTTCGACGAATTCGTACGCTGGTATTCACGGCGCGGTATCGTGCGTACACCAACCGGTCCGAGCGCGCCGAGATCGACTCTACGCATCCAAGATGGCAACTCGAGCTCCACGATGTCGGAGTGGGCTGTGTGTCCCCGTTTTTCGTCTGGAAACACGCGAGGCGGAGAACCTCCTCGACCGCCCGCACAACCTCTGGATCCTCTCCTCTCCCCCTCCATCCTCGTTCGTGAGCGTGTACGCTGCCCAGACAATGCGGAGCTAAAGACTTCGCTTTTCACACACTTCGGCATTACCTCTTTCACTTCTGCTAAGACAGCGGCGTTGAGGTACGGGTCGCAGGCGAGCACCGACCCGTGCATGTACGGATAAGTACATAGTAGTGTAAAGAACCGAGTAGAAGAACGCGAACTACACCGTACCCGAGTAACATGATCTCAGTGCCACGTAAGTCTTGGACCTCGGACACTCTTCCTTCATAGCGGCCATGGCTTGTTCGCGAGCGACATTGTGTCGAGTGAGGATATCGCCACTGCTAGGATCGACCCGACAAGTGCCTTTTACCGCGCACACTGCACTTCAAAGCTACGGTTGGGGACCCGCGATCGCCGCTTCAGAAGATGCCATAATCTTTAACCGAAATTCCAAAATTTTGTATTCCGCGTGGGCTAGCAATGTTGCTCAGTTATGTAAGACGGTCAAGTACGAGAGTCACTATATAGCAATCGATCGTCGTTGTCGCGATGCAGCCTTCCCCCGTCTCTGACAATACGACTCGGACACAATGATCCCAGTGGGAAAGTTGTTACTCGCCGCGTTTGCCTCTGTGACCACCATTGGACTCTGGAAGTTCTTCCAGTTCGCGTACCGTGAATTCACGTCGCCCCTACGTCAGCTACGCGGTCCCAAAGCAACGAGCTGGATTTATGGAAATCAGCTAGACATTTATAAAGCTGTATGTCCCCTCTTCATGGCATCTGTCATGATAGACTTGGACTCAACTAATACTATCGTTCCCGCTCATTTCTAGGAGTGCTTCGTGGTCTATGAAGAATGGGTGAAACAGTACGGCAGCACGCTGACATTCAAGGGTTTCTTCTGCGTACGCTTCTAGTTTTCAAGATCTCATCCGCGGTACTGAACACAGTGGTCCTCTAGAGCAACCGGCTGTTCACCATGGACACGCGGGCTGTCAACCATATCTTCACCTACAGCAATGATTACCAAAAGACCTTCCTACTCAGGCATGGTTTAGGCCAGTTCCTTGGCAAGGGTGGGTTATTTCTTCACGTAGTTTTCGTTTACACACATTGATTGGGCGCTGTAGGTCTACTTTTCGTCGAAGGTGCTCAGCAGCGCCAGCAGGTTGGCATCCCTCTTCTTCTCGGTTTTTGTTGACGTCAATGTATCCCTTGTCAAAATAGAGGCGCATCATGGTGATTAAATTCTGGCAGAAATACACCATTCGTGTGATTGAATCGACATTTAGAATCCTGGGTTCGGTCCGGCACAAATTCGGGAGCTAACAGGCGTCTTCCTCGAAAAAGCTGTTCGAGTGTGTCACCTCTTAGTCCTTTCCACCTAGATTACTCACCGTAGCCGATACAGCTTCGTGATATTTGGTCGTCTGAGATTGCCAAAGATCCTGCCGGAACTACCACCGGCGTCCGTCTCAATGTCATGCCATGGTTTAGTAGAGTGACACTCGACATCATTGGTCTCGCAGGTACTGGCAGTTGTCTCCCGATCTGCAGCCAAACAGACGTCACTGACCACTGTCAGGTTTCAACTACAACTTTGATTCCCTCAATGTGAACGAAAAACCAAACGAGCTGAGCGAGGCTTTTCAGACCATGGACAAGGCGGGTAAGACGCTGGGTATCCTCCCCGCATTACAAGCATGGTTCCCGCCTTTTCGACTTATCGTCAGTGCCCTGAACATCCTTTCGTGCTACGAGTCCGCGTTTATCTTATGTGACAGCCTAGCGATCGTACGCGCAGTGTCAAGGTTGCGCAAAACACGACGAGACGCATTGGCGAAGAACTACTATCGGACGCCAAAGCGGTTGCTCGCGCGAATGCGACAGAAAAAGGCGACATCGAAAAGAACAGCTTGCGTGGTCGGGATTTACTGTCGCTGTTGGTCAAGGCAAACATAGCGACTGACATCCCCGAGAGTCAGAGGCTGTCTGACGAAGATGTGTTGGCGCGTGCGTTTCCCCCCATCCGCGATTGGAGTATCGAGACTAATACGTTTCTGCCGTAGAGGTCCCTACCTTCCTCTCTGCCGGCCATGAAACCACAGGGTATAGTACCATCTTTCCCTAAAAGATGCAGGGGGACCTGACGACGGTGCAATAGCATGGCGACTACCTGGGCACTCCACGCGATGACGACCGCACCTGAAATTCAGACCAAACTCCGGGAAGAACTCCTTTCTGTTGAGACGGAAAATCCATCGATGGACGAGCTCATGGCGCTGCCTTACCTCGACGCGGTCGTGAAAGAGACCCTTCGTGTGCATCCGCCAATTATAGCCACCCTGAGGACCGCGATGAAGGATGACGTGGTGCCCGTCGAGAAGCCATTCATGGACAAAAATGGCGTTGTCCGCGACTCTATCAGGTATGCTTTGTGTCCCATTGCGAACTCGAGGTATATCTTTACCCTCCCGCACAGGATCAGGAAAGGCGAAACGATATTTATCCCCATCCAGGCGATCCACCGGTCGCGGGAGTTGTGGGGACCTGATGCACACGAGTTCAAGTACGTCGCTTGTCGTTTGTACGGCTCACCCCGTTCATTCACGTCCCTTCATCGACTGTAGACCAGAGAGGTGGGAGAACATTCCGGAGGCGGTCTCGCAGATTCCAGGCGTATGGGGTCACCAACTCACTTTCCTCGGCGGCCCTAGAGCATGCATCGGATACCGGTTCGCCGTTGTCGAGTAAGTCCAATTCTCACCCCGTGTGTGGGTTGGTCTAGCACTAAAATCGAACACAGATTAAAAGCGATCCTCTTCACGCTTGTACGCGCTTTCGAATTCGAGCTTGCCGTGCCTGCCAGCGATATCGGCAAGAGGCATGCGGCCCTTGCGCAGCCCTTTTTACGCAGCGATCCTAAGAGTGGGGCTCAGTTTCCGTTGTTGCTCAAGCCGTACAAGCGGACGTGAGGTCTAGTCCGAGATATTTGCATTCAAACCTTCTATACTAAAGGAATTCGCACTCTTTCACAATTTGGACAACTGCCAACATATGCAAACTTCGTCCTTATTGATTGAGCAGCGTTCTATCGCCGACTGCTTGGAGTGGCACATGGGTTTCGCCCTTGCTCTGCGACAAGTGTGTTTGCTTTTTTACGCATCTTCTATATTCGATCCCAAAGTAGTTTGCATGTAAACTATTCATCTTACCAATAAGCAAGCTAGATGATTGGTACTCCTGATCGACCTCTCGATGGATTCCATGTGTCTGCATGGCTTCCCAAACTCCAGTTCGACTTTTCGACTCGACGTAATCGTCGCATCATCGTACCGACTTGTTTCGATTTCTGGGTGTAACATATGTTTCACCTCCTGGATCCTACGGCCCCCACTGGACGCCTCTCGGCCAGCTTCACCATCGGCCCGGCCTACCCGTGGTGGTACGGGTACGGTATACATACCGTACAGCCTGAGGGTGTAGAAGGGACCATAGATATCAGCTTCTGTAAACTGGGTGGTGCGTTAGGACAGGTTCTGAGCGGTTCTTGACAGTCAGTTCTGCGAAAAATAGATCTTTCATAGGGCTCTCTACAGTTTAAGCGGGGGCCATAAAGGACCAATGATTACGGTGACCAAATATGTAATGGGCATCGAGGTTCTAAGGGTGCTCCGGTCCAATCAGCGTCCTCGCTAAGCTCTCGCGTAGGCTCGCAAAGCCCTCAGAAACGCAACGTAACAACTGCTCTCTCCCTTATAACCCATACCTGTCGGGAGTGGCCGCAAGGTATGGGTTATGAGAGAGTAATGTTCGTTTAGTGGTACATATTGTCAAAATCCCATTCAAATCCCAAGTATTTACCGTCTCAAAGTTACGTAACTGTTAAGGTAGTTTCTTCGATAAACTCACCAACTTGGCTCCCAAATGGGCCAAATTTAGTAATAAGTCGGACGATAACGATACTTTTCACTGATCCCGAGGGTTGTCCCGAACTGCGCGTTCGGAATTATGTACAGCGTTAGGTGAGCCGTCACTCAGTCAACTATAATAATATAGCAATTGCTCGCTGCTGTGTAGCTTCCCCCCAACCTCCTCCGACGCGACACAATGATCCCAGTCGGAAAGCTGTTGCTCGCTGCGTTTGCTTCTGTGACCGCCTTTGGACTTTGGAAGTTCTTCCAGTTCGCGTACCATCAATTCACATCGCCCCTACGTCAGCTACGCGGTCCCAATGCAACAAGCTGGATTTATGGAAATCTACGAGACCTTCTTACTGCTGTGTGTCTCATTGTGTCTGTTTTGATCGACTTGGACTCGTCTAACCTTAAATCGTTCTCGCTCGCTTCTAGGAGTGCGCCGTGCTCCAGGAGGAATGGGTGAAACAGTACGGCAGCACGCTGACATACAAGGGTGCCTTCTGCGTACGTTGCTTGTGTTCCAATAACTCATCTGCAGTACTGAACGTAGTGGTCCTCTAGAAGAACCAGCTGTTCACCGTGGACGCGCGGGCTATCAACTATGTCCTCACCCACAGCAGTGACTACCAGAAGCCCTGGCCGGTCAGGTACCACTTGTCCGAGATGCTCGGCGACGGTGAGTTATTTTCCTCACGTAGTTTTCGTTTACACTCGTTGACTGGGCGCTGTAGGTTTAATTGTCGTCGAAGGTGCTCAGCATCGCCAGCAGGTTGGCATCCGTTCTCTTCTCTGTCTTTGTTGACGGCAACGATCCCTTGTCTAAACAGAGACGCGTCATGGTGATTAAATTCTGGCAGACATACACCATTCGTGTGATTGAATCGACATTTAGAATCCTGGATTCGGTCCGGCACAAATTCGGGCGTTAACTAATATCTTCCTCGAAAAAGCTGTTCGAGTATGTCACCTCTTATTCCTTTCCACGCAGATCACCCACCATAGCTGATACAGCTTCGTGATACTTGGTCATCTGAGATTGCCAAAGATCCTGCCGGAACGACTTCTGGTGCCCGTCTCGATGTCATACCATGGCTGAGTAGAATGACACTTGACATCATTGGTCTCGCAGGTACTGGCAGTTGTCTCCCGATCTGCGGCCAAACAGACGCCATTGACCGTTGTTAGGTTTCAACTACAACATTGACGCTCTCAAGGCGAACGAGAGACCGAACGAACTGAACGAGGCTTTTGCGACGATGACCGCGGCGGGTCACAAAGTCAGTATCCTCCCCGCACTACAGGCACGGTTCCCATTTTTGCGTCTCATCGTCAGTACCACGGAAATTCGTTTCGTGCTATGAACTGCATTTATCTTCTATGACAGCCCAGCGATCGTACACGCAGACTCGAGGTCGCACAGGACGCAATGGGACGCATCGGCAAAGAACTACTATCTAGTGCCAAAATGGTAGCTCGGGAGAGTGCGACAGAAAAAGGTGACATCGAAAAGAACAGCTTGCGTGGTCGGGATTTACTGTCGCTGCTGGTCAAGGCAAACATAGCAACTGACGTCCCCGAGAGTCAGGCTATCGGATGAAGATGTGTTGGCGCGTACGTTTCCCCCTATCTTCAGATGGAGTATCGAGGCTGATACGTTCTTCCGCAGAGGTCCCCACGTTCTTGGTCGCTGGTCATGAAACTACAAGGTATGGTATCATATATTCCAGAGACATTCAGGGACCTGACGACGGTGCGATAGCACGGCGGCTACCTGGGCACTCTACGCGATAACGGTTGCAACTAGAATTCAGACCAAGCTCCGGGAAGAACTCCTTTCTGTTGACACGGAAAATCCATCGATGGACGAACTTATGGCGCTGCCTTACCTCGACGCGGTCGTGAGAGAGACCCTCCGTGTGTACTCGCCCATTCCAGCCACCCTGCGAGTCGCGATGAAGGACGACGTGGTGCCCGTCGAGAAGCCGTTTGCGGACAGAAATGGCGTCATCCACGACTCTATAAGGTACGCTGTGTGTCCGGTTGTGAATTCGAGGTGTATCCTTTACCCTCCCACACAGGGTCAGGAAAGGCGACTCGATCAGTATCCCCATCCAAGTGATCCACCGGTCGCACGAGTTGTGGGGACCTGATGCGCACGAGTTCAAGTACGTTATTTCCCCCCTGTATTTGGCTCACCTCGTTCACTCATGTCCCTTCGCCGACTGTAGACCAGAGAGGTGGGAAAACATTCCGAAGGCAGTCTCGCAGATTCCAGGCGTGTGGGGTCACTTACTGACCTTCCTCGGCGGCCCTAGAGCATGTATCGGATACCGGTTCTCCATTGTGGAGTAAGTTCAACTTTCACTCTGTGTGTGGGTTGATCTGGGCTGAAGTCAAACACAGAACAAAAGCGATCCTCTTCACACTCGTACGTGCGTTCGAATTCGAGCTTGCTGTACCTGTCAGCAAGATCGGCAGGAAGCATGGGGCCATGCAGCAGCCTTTTTTGCGTGGCGATCCAAAGAGCAGGGCTCAGTTCCCGTTGTTGCTAAAGCCGTACAAGCGGACGTGAGGTCCAAGTTTCCTGGAAGTTCTAAGCTGTTGGTCGTCCGTATAAGATGCTTGTTCATCCCTTGTTCATCCTAAAATCCTTTCTAGAGATAGAGTATGTCTTAGTTGCTGAGGCGTATGCCAACGTTCCCCTTCCTGCCAGTTAGGCTACGCGCGCTATCATAATTTAACGAGAACCTTTCCAATCAATACCAGCATCAACATCAATAGAATCTGACCTTTCAGAATAAACCTTGGGCGATATGGCCGGCAGTCAAGGTTTCCTAGCCGACTTCTGTCACTTATTCCGATCTCGATTCTCGGCTACGACGATACCCACGGTGAAAACACACTTTGCTTGTACAACGACGATACAACTGGCGTACATGCGTTTTGATACAGGAACCCACAGGCATGCGCCTGAGATGCTCTACGAAATTGGATTCGTCACACAATTATATCTCACAGACATCTCCAACCTCATTGCTCCTCGTTGACTTTGGCGACTTCGTACAGGTATGACCCGTACACCTTTGTCTACAACGGGAAAGGCACCAAGCGACACTCAGCAGTAATCCATTTATGAACGGGAACGATTGAGCTTACCCCCTTGATATAATTGTCAATGTCCAACTTCTCGCTCAAGGAACTAGACGGGTGGGGTATCATGAATACGTCAGCACATAATTCCGTTGGCATGATTTGCGTAATGAGAGAGCTTACTGAGCACCGTCATCCGATCTACCCATAGGCAACAACAGCACGTTTACTTTCAGTTCTTCCTCAAAGAGGAGTGCCAGGGGAATAGTGCCTCCCTCGCGTGTATAGTAAGGAGCAAGTGCCGACCCGTGGACAGTCTGGAAAGTTGGTGGTTGAGTTCCAAGTAGTCTTCCAAATATATACGACACGATGACGACACCGACCTGAGTAGCGGCATATGCAGCGCTGAAGTTCCAATGATCCTTATTACCCAGCCAAGGAAGGGCTCCGATTCCAAAGTTCACCTCGATCGAGTTCCGTGAACCTAGCTTGTCGATTTCGTCGTAGAGAAAGTCCTTGACGAGAGCTACGACATTTTCAGGGGTTTGTGGGTTCACAAGGCTGTTGGACACATGCAGATGCAGTCAGTGCCAATTTCGACGTCGAAATGGTGTGCAAAGGAAACACTATCTAGTCAAGGAATGGTACCGCACCGAAGACTGAATCGCCCACTGATCTTGTGGGGAATGATGGTCCCCTGTCGCCCTCCATCGATACCATGGATAGAGAGTGAGGGATAACGCATTCGTCCCATCAATAATTTAGCCGGATCCTCAGACAACTCGACCTGCCCAACGTCAATTAGTTGAGTGTAAAGGCAACGGATTGAAATATTGCACGTACGTGATTACCTGTATCCTGCGCGAGATCATTGAGTGTGTAGTCAATGTTCCTGTACTCCTGTCTGGGATATTACAGTTATAGAAATGGATCTGTCAATGGAAGCCAAGTAAAGAACAACGGCGTACTCACATTTCTTCCTCTGTTGGTGGAGGGACCTGTTCCTCGATGCCCGGGACGGTGATCACACCGTTGGTGTCCACGAGTTTTCCAAGCAACTTGATTAGATCCGTCATCGGTTCATGAACCATTCGCCCGTATATGCCCGAATGGAGGTCGTCTTTTGCGCCAGTAATATCGATGCTGAAGGTGGCGATACCTCGGACGCCATAGGTAAGCGTGGGGCGACGGGTCGTTAGCCAATAGTTGTCGGTCTGTTCGCAAACGAAAAGTCGGCAATCATGGCAAATGATCACCAGGTTTTGGTCAGATACTCACGATGCAGACGCAGTCAATCCCAGCAAAGAACCCTGATGAATTCTTCACCTCTTCCTTGATCCAGGCTTCAAGTCCGGTACTTGCTTGCTCTTCCATACCTTCGAACAAAAACCGGACGTTGACGGGGAGTGCAATGCCAAGTTCATTATGTGCTTGGAGGACATTGAGCCATCCAGTGACAGGACCCTTATCGTCCGTTGAGCCACGGCCCACGAGCTTGACCGGGTCATTCGCCGGAAGGCGCGTGAGAACAAACGGATCAGGCGCGTCGGGATTTTGCTCTTTCCAGCCTTCCGGATCAGCCTGCAATCTCAATGAGTTCGAACGTCTGACCAAATTTCATACGCCCAAATAGTTGACAAGAAATGCGTACAGGCTGAACATCGTAATGCCCATAAACGAGCACTGTCTTAGGGTTTGGGGTGCTTGCATTAACACGTCCGGTGACGAGCGGAGGAAGAGGAAGCTTGGTTTCTGGATCATCTGGAAGCTCCACGAGCTGTGCGTCGACCCCGACTGCTTTAAGTTGCTCCTGCAGCCAGGTGCCCATGCGCCGAACTTCCGATCGGGGATATTCATTAGCGCTTACGCTAGTGATTGTTGATCGATAATGTGAGCAATGCAAGATCAGTGTAGAGGGGGAGGGAAATCACCTTGGGATGGCCACGGCGTCGGTGAGACGATCGACGAAACCTCCAGTATTATTATCGATGAATTCGAAGAATTTATCTTGGTTGCTTGTCATGATTGCGCTTTGAATTTGTGAGGATTGTACTAGACGTGGAGAAGGTCAGAAGAGATAGTATTGAGGATGGAAAGGCAGATAGAGACTCTAGGTACTTATACCCTCTCTCTCTCCTCTCCATAGAGGAAGTATTTCGGCAGGGCCTTGTCACGTCTGATGGAACCATGAAAGGCACGGGATTCTGGAAGGTCTAGCCGAACTACAAGCTTCCATTCCTTGTGCAATCAGCACCGGCATTTGGCACCATCACCATGCAAGGGGAAACGAACTGTGAAGGGCTGTCACTCCGCCTCCGGCAACATGAGAATACCAGGCACGATCTGATATTACGAAGTTGTTTCCCCTATTAACAACCAGGAGAAACACGTAAGCTCTGACAGACTGCACCGGAGGTTTGAGGAGGGAAATCCTGTGTTTGTGCACCACGCAAGCAACGGAGATTTGAAGATGGGCGTCCTAATCTGAGACTGCGCGGTTAGTATAGTAATGTGTGAGGGATAAGATAGTATGTATCATATTAGGATCATCTTAATCGTGTGTCCTGGATCAGCACTATCAGCAGTGCATGGGTAGCAGGGTCACCGTCTCTGCGATGTGACTTGCTGGCAGCCCAAACACAATCCCGTGTAGATCCCTGACCGGAACCGGAGAATCGAGCGGACCGGTTGACAGCTGACGGTATGACCGATAATATCGCTATTCAAATTTAACCTGTACTCGCAAAGGGAGTGGTCCAGCAGGGAAACGTGCGTAGCCTGTACTAAGGGGGATATGTACCAAGGTTCAACGTTCAGCGGCCACTTTCGTCACCATATTCCCAACTTCCTCCTGTCAGATTGACACATTCAAGCCCACACGGGTTAAAGATGGCTGTAATCAGATTGAGTGTGGTCCCACTTGGCTCGTCTCGGGCAATTTCCAATGAACGGAGCAGCTCCCTTGTTCGCCTCAGCGGAAGTCAACACACTCATCAATTAATTAGCGACATGTGTACCAGTGTTTTGAATGCAAGTCATGATATTATCCCTTAGGCTTGCTCACACAACTTGTAACCTGCCTAGGATATATGAATCTAGGATTAACCAACAAGGCCATGCAAATAATGTGACTGAACAGTGAAACGCATCAATACTAAGCTCATAATGTAACCCGCGCGGAGCGTCCACGAGCTCCACTGCGAGCACACCTCACGAATCCTCGTCCGGTACCTCCTCCACCCGCGCAGACCGACTTCCAGGGCGCGAGGAATCGGGGGATTCATTTTCAACAACCTCCTCGATATAAGCACCACCATTGCTAGCCAACTTTTCCTCCGGCGTTTTCTCCAACGGTGTCTTGCCTTTCTTCTTCTTGCCGCCCTTTTTCTTTGGTATATCCCACTCCCACAATGGAATGAATGATTCGATCTGTGGTAACATCGAGTCGTCAAACGACTCAGATTACGTGACATGAGACATGGTACTCACCACCCCAACATCTGCGAAGAGTTTTGGGAATATCCAGATACCAGGAGGCGCAACGACGATAGTAATGACGTAGAATATGAGTCGTACGATCGCTAGTCCAAAGAAGGCACCAATGAGGCCAAGCATCCCCACGCTGATGTACCACACGCCGAGACGCATGATGGGCGGCCAAAGTGGGAACATGACTCCGGCGAGCATAATCGCCACCATGAGCAGACCGCCTGCATATGTCGTCCATTGCGATCCCTCGTAGAACCATGCAAAGTAGCCGTCTTGCGCAAACGATTGTTGTGGGGTGACAGTGACGTGACGCGGAGAGGAGGACGCTGAGCCAGTGGGATTGCCACGATCCACACGTAGGTAGAAGGCGTAAGGAATGATTGACGTCAGGACTGCCTCTGCCTCTGCCTCATTGGTCACAGCCGGGACGTTTTTTAGCTTGGCGTAGGCTGGGGAAAGAAGGGCTTTAACGGCAGATTTGCCTGGTAGTTTTACAGTCAAAATGACAGGAAACAAAGGTTAAGAAGAACTTCGGCACACCTTTGAAGTAGTCTACCCGTTTGCCATTGAGAGCTCCCACACGTATTTTCATACCAGATTTGCTACTCCGTAGGAATTGGGCTACGTTGCGGGCTTGTGGAGGTGCCCGTACCTGCTGTGCTTGTGCCGTAGACATTGTCGATGAGAGAGAATACGACAATTATCTGGACGGTTTCTCGAAGGAGACGAACTTGTGCAAGGCAGACCACAAAGAGCCAACAAAATGTATCGCTTTGCTTAGTCATCCATTTAACGTCACGCCCAACGTCTCCATTAGAGTCATCTCTACTGTACTTGTGCAAAACGGATTGGATTATGATGTTGAACGACCGCATCCTCGCCGATCAGACGCTCAAACCTCGAGTCTCGTGAACCCCTACTTCATACGACATAACAGTTACACCACCGGCCCGCGTATTCGCGTGGAAAACGTGTACCCACATTTAAAATCAACAAAGTCTATGAGTCCAACGAGAGGGTAAATGTACAGTTATGAGGAGAAGGGCTCGGTGGGAATTTTCGGGATGATGTCATATTTCTCGAGTAACGACTCCAGCTCCCCAGACTGGTGCACTTCGGAGAAATTAGTACACAGAATATCGACTCTCGCACAAGCCTCTTTAAGACGACTCACTTCCGAGGAGGATATCGCATCCACCAACAAAATCCCCGTTGACGTATATCTGCGGGATCGTCGGCCATTCACTGGAGACATAGATGTGGACTGAGACACGGCTCGATTCCATCGCTTTCGACTCACGAGAACTCCTTGATGCTGCTCCTAAGCTCAGAATCCTCCAGAACATCATAGGTCTTCAATTTCTCCGGAGGAACGCCCTGGATGTCCAGAACTTGGACGGCTGCACGAGAAAAACCGCACTGAGGCATCTGGGGGTTACCCTTCATGAATAATACGACGGGTGATTCCTGGACGGCGGCTTGAATTTTAGCGCGTGCTTCTTGTGAGAGAAATCGCCGGAACGCGGGATTCCGGTTGGAAAGTACATTCCGAGCAGACAAGGACTGTACAGTTGGGTTAGCGCAACAATGTATGTGAATGGGACGTTACTTGCAGAAGACCGAAGTAGTGAGCGCAACATGCTGTCGCTGAGTACAGACTAATATTTGGTTTCACGAGAAAGGCTGAGTGATCGAAGCCTGACTAAGCAAGACACTTGAACTTCCAGACTTCGCGCCACGCATCTTTGCTTGACGAGTCTACCCACTGAAATTTACGGGGTCATGGTCCAAGTTTGTAGGAATGATTGATCACTTTGCCCCGACGTATCCGAACCGGAGTTCTTGTCTTGTTGGAACCACAGAACCAACTGTTATTCCGTATTGGTGAGTATCAGTTAAATCTACTGAAAGCGACTAACGACTGCTATCATATCCCATCGGCATCATAGTGTACTCTTGGCACTGGCAACGGCCCTTGCTCTACATGTCGTCTCGATACTTTTCTTTCGTTTGAAAAGTCTGGAATTTCTGTCAATCTGCCTGGGTACGCGAGATTCCCTATGATGGCACCCACAAAACCTTCAAAGCCATGGATGCGGCTACCACAAACCTGCCGAGGGTAATATCTGCCCTTGGTCACTGCTCTTGCTTCTTCCTTTGCATTATCCTTCTCGAGCTCGGCCCGTGCCTCCAAGGTGAGCATCCCAAAGTCAGGTATGGTACTTGGCTGTGGGTTCTGGAGGATGTGAACGGTCTAGATAGCCTGAAGCTCGTGCTGGTCGAAGACAGTGCAAAGACGGCAAGATCAGTCTGACTCGGTGAATATGTTGTCCTGGTTCTGGCGTGGAGAAAAGGATTTGTGTCTCTCATAGATTGATGATCGGATTTTATCAGCTCGAAGTACTCCTGACACACTACTTTTGCTCGCACGACTTGCTGGCTTATACATACGCCCATCGTCACCGCTAATTCTGACTAGACGCCCTTAGGAGGACAGTTAGTAACCAACTAAGCCCTCACTGAGTGAATCAGGCTGTGCTCGTAATACGTGGTAACTCACAAATTGAAACTGTTCTCACCCCGTCTTCGTCGACGATGCCATCCCGCCGCCTTTTACAACGGTATGCTATCGCGATCAGCATTCTCAGCGTGTTCTACAACACCGCCGAGGGCGTCGTGTCCATCCTCTTCGGCACTGAATCGTCTTCGCGAGCACTCGTCTTTTATGGCCTCCAGTCCGCCGTCGAGGTCATCTCAGCCCTCCTCGTCACATGGCGTTTCCTCAGTGTCACCAAACCAGGCGATGAAACAGATCTGAGCCCAAGCAAGTCGTCCCCCCAAATCATCCGGTAAAGCCTTGCCTCCGTCGAGGTTTCCCTTCCTCCCTTCCCAATGACCGACCCTTACACATGGCCTTCCCATCTCCGCAGGATCGAACGCATCGCGACGACCGCCATTGGCGCTCTGCTCGTCGCCCTTGCCATCGCTGCTATCGCCACCTCCGCCACCTCCCTCGCAGCACACGACCGCCCCTCCACCGCCCTCCCCGCCCTCCTCATCGCCGCCACCGCCACAGGCATCATGCTCGTCCTCTACCTCGCCAAACGATACCTCGCCCGTGCCCTCGACTCGAGCATCCTCCACGGCGAAGCTCTCTGTGCGCTCTCCTGCACGCAACTCTCCGTCGTCTTGCTCGTCGGGTCGTTGGTCTATCGGGTGTGGAAGGGTGGATGGTGGGTCGACGCAGCGACGGCGATTGTGATCGGGATGTTGTTTGGTTGGGAGGGGGTCAAGATGATCCGGTGGGCACGGAACAAGGATTTTGATGGGGGGTGTTGCGCGGATTGTCATCCAAAAGACAAGACCTTGTCTAGCTGCGCGACACCCTCGGCGGAGGCGGAGGAGACCGAAAAATCAGAACAGAAACAGAGTCCCTGTGCCTCTTCTGCCCAGTGTTGCGGGCGCTCCAAGAAAGAGGAACCTATCAACAGGGAACAAGCATGATAGCTACTAGTTGACACCTCAGTGCCTTGGATCCTTAGATGCTGGTGACCACATTGACGTTGGAACCTCTGACGAAATGTATGCTTTTACATATTACAGATTTAACCAGATTACATCGAAGGAAATCGAGCATAAAGACAGCGTGAAAGTGACAACGACCAACAAAACACCTCCGAAACGACAGCACCTGCCTGCAGTGGGTTAGCGAAGCAAGCAGGCCTCGTCGGGTCGACTGAAAATTAAAAACAGGGCAATACACGCGTCTTCCAGAGATACATCCGATAGTGGTGTGCAAGATCATGTAGGTCCATAGGTGAGGCATTTTTTATTGTAACATCGAACCGGTTAGGTGATAGGTGCGGGGCGGAAGGACATGATTTCTTCGTACAAAAGTTCCTTGAGTTGCTCGCGGCTGATGTCGTCCTTGTGCACTGATATGCGGAATGAGGATGAGGACTGCAATTGCAAAAACTGGTACTTACGATCAAACTCAAAGAACTCGGGATCAAGAGGTGGGGCGACGGGTTCGTCGTCGGGGTCATGCTGAATGGCAACATGAGTAATTCGATTTACCAAACAATAAATAAAACGTACATATGCCTCGAGATATGGGTGAGCTAGTGCCTCCTCAACAGTTATCCGTTTCTTTGGATCGAATGTCTACATGATCAATAGAATCAGCCACGATCCCTACCATTCAACAAGAAAAAAAACCTACCAAAGTTTTTGTCAAAAAGTCGACTGCCATGGGGTTTGCATTCGGGAATAACTGTGCGAATGGACGGCGTTTCCGGAATGGCAGCGCTCGGATATAATCACGTGATCGACGCGTTGTAATCGCATAAAACTCGTCCAACGTTGGCGTCCCAAGCACATCCAATATGAGAGTCAACTGGTGATGGTAATCCCGCCCAGGGAAAAGCGGTTTTCCGGACAACATCTCCGCCAATATACACCCCACCGACCAAACGTCGATCGCCTTGGTATACTGCTTGAACGTGAGCATGATCTCCGGTGCGCGGTACCACCGTGTAGCGACATATTCCGTCAT
The DNA here is from genome assembly GCA_003316205.1 of Boletus bicolor. Classification (NCBI taxonomy): domain Eukaryota; kingdom Fungi; phylum Basidiomycota; class Agaricomycetes; order Boletales; family Boletaceae; genus Boletus; species Boletus bicolor. The sequence continues at coordinate 20,559 of QFEM01004487.1, forward strand.
GAATCCCGTTTCCGTGCCTGAAGGCTCGGCCGTCTTAACAGACCGTGCGAGACCAAAATCACAGACTTTGAGGTCGCAGTTGGCATTCAAGAGTAGATTCGACGGTTTGAGATCCCGGTGAATGACGTCAGCCGAATGGAGGGCTTTAAGTGCACGAAGGGTTTGGTAGATGAAATACTGCGCATGATCGTCGGAGAGATCTTGTGTCCGAATAACACGATGCATGTCCGTTTCCATCAGTTCTTGGATCACTATCAAATGTCCACAAACAACGGACATTAGTCAAAACTGCGGAAGCGCGCTACGTGGGGTTGACACCCCGAAGCAGGCATGACATACGATAGACTTCCTTGAACGCCTCGAGCGATGGGGGCTTGATAATATCGAGGATCGAAATGATCTACGGGATGGTCCAACGCGTCAGTGAGCCTCGGGTCGCCCGGATCCCACGCGGGATGATATACACACGTTCTCGCTCACGCCAGCTTCGCTCAGAAACTTGAGGAGTTTCAGTTCGCGCAACGTTCGGAGACAGAACATGGAGTGATCGAAGGGAGCGATCTTCTTGATGGCGACTTTACGTCCGCTGGGACGGTGTACCGCGGAGCAAACGATGCCGTAGGCGCCTTCACCGACGACATCGAGGACTTGATATTGAGTACCTGATAAGGCTCGGAACGTCACACTCTCTTCCGCATCGCAAACAAGAAAAAGACATAGACACGGGCTAATCACTACGCACCAACATTGAAGCGTACTTTACGCGGCGCAGGTGGAGCCTGGGATGTGGCACGATCGTGCTTTGACTTGGACTGCGATGCAGCAGCAGTTGCCTGCTGTTGATTCTCTGGCATGTCTTGGACTTTGGACCGTGGCAAGAAGAGAGATGCGGAATCGTCGGAGAGAGAACAAGGGACGTTTTAATGTAGGCACCTTGACCCTGCCTTTTTGTTATCCTGGAACAAGGAAAAGCTAATCCCTTCTAGTTAATGCCTTTTTGGGTAAGAAAGACGTCCCCGCAGCCAATTTTCGCGTATCCACAGAGCATTTCGTATAGAGTTGCCTTTTATAGAGAATTTCGGGTCCACTTTTTGCTCTTTACCTCAGACCCACAGTTCAAACGTTCATGGGCTGGCTGCGGCCCTACTTTCCCATGGTAACAGCACCGAAAATCCCATTGTTGCCATGGTTAAGGTAGAGTAACAGTCTATAGCTCGTTGCGATGTATCATCATCCAGAAGAGGGACCTCAGGATGGACGAATGTATTTGTAAACATAGCCAATCGATATATCACTCTACTTCTCTGTCAACTGAAGGCGACCCGCGATCTCCCTTCGAGCGGGTAACGCACACATAGACTGGCATACGAAATCAAATCTGAAGTTTGAACGCTGGGAACTGGGATCAAGGATCTCCGAATCGTTTTCTCAGAGCCCATTTCACCCTTACTGTAATGGGAGAAGAACCACCCATCCCACATCTCACATCCCTGACTTTCGTTTCCCACCATCGACGACTCTCGCTTGTCTATATGGTAGCAAGCCCGAAACCTGGCTCATCATCAGGTTGTGCTTCCCACCCGCGATCCCTGTGAGTAATGCACACAAGATGCCTCGATCAGTTCCGACTTGGAGAATCGAGATCACATGGTGCGAATTCTCTTCGTATGGTAATAATCCTCTACTACTAAAAGTTTCATGGAAATTTTCATGAGAAAAGAATTCTGAATCGTGTTTCGAAACGAGATGATAAAACAACTTGTGGATCTGGATCATTGTCTTCCGGGGATTTTGTTTGAAAATACAGTTTACTTTCGTTACAGTTGAAGAGATCATCAACTACATATGAGATTTATGCATCATTAGAGTGTGTTTTGGCTTGTCCGGCTCCCTACAGACTATGCATTATGACCTTTTCGAGTTCAACTGTACTGATCGCCATCCCCGCTCGAGTCTACTACGAAACCTCCCTCATAAACACCAGCTAACCGCAGCACCAATGACAGATCAAAAAATGTACTCGACTTCGAAGGCAGACGAGAGCGGTATGCATGAGCTTTTGGTTTACTCCTTTTTTAAAAATGTATTCTAATTGACTCCTCACGCAACAGGAGCGCCCAAAAAGCGAAAAACAAAACAACATGCCGCATCGAACGCAACTCAAGGGGAAGACGAAGGGAGGTGGCAGGGATGTACAACATAAGTAGTACGGAAGACAAAAGAACAAAAGAACAACCGACAAAAAGACAAAGCAACGTGACGTAGGGGAGCATACAACGAATGGAGGCATGTATCCCAACATATGTTCTGCCGCCCTCCCCTCGCCTCTTCCATTCATCACGTCCCAAAACCGCCTCCCTTGTCGCCCAAAGGAGAGGAGCGCCTACTTGCCACCAGGTGGACCACCGCGACCCCGCCCAGGTCCACCACGGCCGCCTCGGAACCCACCACGAGCCTCGCCATTTAGAGGAGGACCACCACGAGGTCGGCTTTGGGGTCTCTCGCTGCGTTCTTTGCGAGTCTCAACAAAAATGCGCACCTGACCAGCCTCACCTCCGACATCAATCCGCACACCACCCTCGCCACCCTGGTTCTGAGGTAAAGATGTAATGATCGCCTTCTTGGCGGCATCAAGGGACAAGAACTCAAGAAAGGCGCACGCCTTTGACCGCACAATCTCGACGTCTTTTACCGTGCCAAACCGCTGGTTTAGGGTCTGACTAAGCTGATGTTGGCTGACGGACTCGACAACGCCCTGAAAAGACCGCAATCAATCAGTCGCGGTTTTATAATGAGTTACCGGTAGATAAATACCTTGACGAAACATTGTGGAGTGGTCAAGGCCAACACAGCAGCGACAGAAGGGTGGTCGCGTGACCCGTGTTGTTGCCCACTACGATGGGGAGGACCATGTGGCGCCGGAGACTGCGTACCGCTAGTTGGTGCTACAGGGCCATTCGAGGTAGCGGGCACCTCGGTCAAACCTTTGGACTCCATGGCAACCTGCGATCCCCATCGTTTCGAGTCCGTAGCGGCAAGGCTCGCCCAGCTCTTTGGCGCTGACTTTGTAGGTGCAGGCGTGGGAGCAGACGTTTGTTGCACAGGTGCAGGTGGCGGTGTAGGAGAAGGAGCGGGAGAAGCTGGAGGTAGCGATGCAGGTGCAAGTTCGGGCTCGGGTGAAGCTTCGGGCTCGGGCTCGGGCTCCGAGGGGGCAATGGGTGCAGGTGTGGGCTCGAGTTCAGGTTCCTCATGATGGTAACCATTTGGCTCCGCAAGTTTGGTCTCGGGGGCCGGAGGAGGGGTGGGAGGGTCAGGTTGAACCGTCGTGGGTTCCTCTTCCGGAACTGGGGCCGGGGAAGGGGTAGGCTCACGGAACGGAGATGGCTCAGGCTCAGCGACAGGTTCAAGTGCTAGCTTCTCGACAGGGACGGGTTCGGAGGTAGAGACAGCAGGAACGGGCTCGGCTTCGCTGACATCATCCTCAACGGTGTCTTCCTTGAGGAACCGGAAAATGTCGTTGAGAACAAAGTAGCCATTTGGTTGTTCTGCAAGGAAGAAAGTCTGGACGAACTTTCTCCAGGGATCACCATGGTTGGACATCTCGCCGATGACCTGAATGATGATACCACCGTTGGCGGAGGACTGCGCATCTACGGAGTGAATGAAGACTTTGCAGTCCTGGAAACCGATGGAGGTAATCTTGTTGTGGATTTCCTGAATAAGTGACACGTGAGCAAAAGACAAATAGCGAGAAGAAGAAAAATACCTGCTGGCCAAAACAGGGTTTGACTTCCTCTCCCTCTGTGCCATGAATGAAGGTGGAGGTTTTGGTGTAGAAGCAATGCAAACGATTGGGCTGTTTGTTGACATACGTATAATATTGGGGAACGAACTGCCATCCAACCTCGGAAGGAACGACATTCTGGTGAATTGTAGGTGCAGTAGACATGACGAGGGAAATGCTAAGGGTTTCGGGTCAGTTCGACGGGGGTCAGGAGACAAAAAAAACATTTCTTTAGTGCATACCAATGAAAAAGGGGAATAAATGGACGTGCGTTTGCGTGCGTGAGGAAGTCTAGAGATTACAACGGACGGAGGCCAATTAAAACCTTTGCGGCAGCTGCGAAAAGACGGGGTCGACGAAAGGCTGTAAAACTAAAACCAGGGCTCTTTGAATTTTACTTCGGACTTTGCCGACAATCATGCTGACTCAGCACCACATCCAAATCTGCATAATGTTGTCCCCGTCCCGGCCCGGCCCC
>QFEM01004488.1:0-34295 GCA_003316205.1 Boletus bicolor
TATCACCCTCGCTGTGTTGTACTCATGATTGCGCCTCCGAGTTACTCACAACCCACTACTTTGTGTTCGCTTTCTACTCACACCAAAACCTTTTTGTATTTGTACCGTTTCCATCATCTTCTGGTGCCATGAAAAAAACGGTCCAAAACCGGGAAGGGGTGAAGCTTGTATGACCAACGGCGCTATTGTAGTTAATATCATAGCTATCTTATGCCACTTGCTAAAGCATTTTGGAAAGTGCCTTCTGTCACAAAAAAAAATGCTTACACTTTTCCACGTGTCACGATGGGAGTACAAAACCTGCAGCGCAGCAAACATCTAAGGATGATGAGTGTTGCAAAACTGGTCAACACGCTTTCCCTGGACCAACTCTGGACCTCTCTACTCGCTAGTGAAAGATTGCAGGCACCAGGTACTTGCATTAGTCGTACTAATACAGTAGGTGGGAGTATTGCTTACCCATGTGTGATAACGCTTAGCTTATCTTAGATATCTAACTGTTTACCGGGAGAGTGGAGGCTATCTAGGCTTATCGTTCCGGTATCTCTATCCCGCGATCATGCCGTTAAGGTCGCTGTTGAATGTCATTCGACAACATCCTCAACTCACAGGACACTAACTGGACGAAAGCCTGGTGACCGGGGCTTCCCAACTTTTAACTAAAGATGTCTTCCGTAATTTCGGTCGCGAAACACCAACCCCCAGCCATCGAACCACCAAGTCCGAGGTCACGATTTGACGTCCTACACCGCGCACGTATCGCTCAGCGCAAGTTGACCACCAGAAAGGGTTGGTTTGGGGACTATGACTATGCATGGCTCTGCTCGCCTGTCCTGCCCTTCTCGATAGGCGGCAAGAAACGGAATTCAAGAAGACAACCACCCTTCTATGGCGTCGACGATGAGCTGCCGCTCGTCCTCGCTATGGCGAGTGGCCTTCAGCACGCGCTCGCTATGCTTGCTGGTTTAATCACGCCTCCAATCATCTTTGCGAGCACATTGGCGCTCGATGCGCAAACGTCTGCATATATGATATCTGCATCGCTCATTGGTTGTGGTAAGTGGTCGACCAGGCGTCCTCTCGACAGTTCTGAGCCCTTGCTCCCAGGTATATTAAGTCTTGTTCAAATGTCACGAATCAAGCTTTGGAAAGGGTACTATCTCGGTACTGGGCTGCTGTCCGTGGTCGGAACTAGTTTCGCCACGATTAGCACTGCTGATGCTGTGTGTATACTCTTCTGTCTCTGGGGTGAATTCAACCTGAAGTTGCATCTGCAAGATTTTCAATGCCATGTATGCTAACGGGACCTGCCCCTCTGTTACCGCTGCTGATGGTAGCGTGACTCGTGGCGCGTGCCCCGATGCATATGGTATGGTTCTTGGTAAGTTAATCACAAAGTTTTGTTCTGCTAGGGGCATTGATGTTCTGCATAGGCACGTCATTAATATGTTCGTTCCTTGAAATTGGGTTATCATTTATCCCTCCGCGCACCCTGCAGCGCATATTTCCACCAATGGTTACAGGTAAGTATTCCTTATGGACGTAGCAGGTCACTTTGCCAACACGCGTGGCTAGGAACTGTCATCGTCATGATCGGAGCGTCTCTCATCGGTTCGTCTGGCATACCCAACTGGGGTGGAGGATCAAACGGCTGCCAAGCACGTCCTACTAGTGGACCGCTCTCTCTATGCCCGACCACCACATCCAAACACGCGCTTCCGTGAGAAACTCCAAGTCTCTTGGGTGTTGTGCTAAGATTTCTGATCTTGTCGCTTAGATGGGGCTCACCAGAGTTCATCGGTCTCGGCTTTCTTTCGTTTATCACTATCATCATTACTGAACTGTTTGGTTCTCCGTTCTTGAAGAATGCAAGTATTATCGTCGGGCTTGCAGTGGGATGTATTGTAGCTGGTGCTGCGGGATATATTGATGGGAGTACCGTTACTTCTGCACCGGCCATTACATTCCTGTGGTATGTTCAATGCTTACTTTGAGCTTGTGCGATCCTCACATCTAGAAGGGTGCACACATTCAACATTGGTGTCTATCCTCCAGCTATCCTTCCGATGTTAGCAGTCTATGGTAGGCATATAAGTTATTGCATCCTCTTCCAAGTTGGCGTCTCACTCTGTCCTCAGTGTCCACCACGATGGAAGCTATAGGTGATATCACAGCTTCCGCAGAAGTGTCTCGTCTGAAGGTTACTGGTGATGACTTTGACTCACGCATCCAAGGCGGTGTTTTGGTGAATATAAGTTATATATGTATTCCGTTCATGACTCCGTTAATCCGAGCCTAGAGTGACGGCCTTGGAGGATTTATTTCTGCGTTGTTTACTGTGACGCCGTTGTCCATTTTTGCGCAGGTAAGTTCTGTGTGATGACTCAGTCAAAGAGAACGCTCACTAATCTGTGTGCCCAGAACAACGGTGTCATCGTGCTGACTCGTTGTGCAAATCGTGCCGCTGGTCGATGGTGCTGTGCTTTTCTTATCCTTTTCGGTATCCTTGGCAAGGTCTCTGGGTTTTTCCTTGCTAGTATGTAGCCCACGCTGTCGCGCGACTTTGTTCTGATGGCAACGCTACACAGTCCCCAACCCGGTCCTCGGAGGTGTGACTACCTTTCTCTTCGCAAGCGTAGTCGTCTCTGGGTTGCGTGTACTTTCCTACATGGACTACACCCGCCGCGATCGGTTCATTCTCGCTGCTGCAATGTCGTTCGGCATCGGCGACCTACTCATGCCGGGCGTGTTCACTCACCTGTTCGACGGTGTCCGTAACCCGAATTCGGGTCTGCAAGGTCTTTTCGACTCGATTACGATCGTGTTGAGTACACCATGTGAGTGACTCGAGTGTTTATGTCACGAGCGCCGGCTGATAAGATGTGGTTCGAATTGACAGTCTTGGCTTCCGGATTGGTTGCAGTAATTTTGAACTTGATAATCCCCCAAGAGTTATTGCAAAACAAGGAAGACGAAGGAGAGGAAGTTGGACAGGTGGTTGAGGACGTAGAAGCGTCGGATCAGGCGCGGAAAGCTTGACTAACGAAACATCTTGCGGGTACAGTATCTTTTTTCTTCGTCTTTACAATAGTCACAAATACCCAAGGGAACATTTTGACTAATCGTTTGTATAGCGAGATCACTCTGATACAGCCAATTACTGAGCAAGTATTTCGGATGATAAGAAAATCAGCGGGACTTAAAATGGAAGGTGAGCACTCGTAAACTCAATGACGTCCATGATCGCGATGTCATTGCACGTGAGATGGTTGGCGAACAACATATAAATACCTACCTGCCGAGTGTATGATCCCCTCCTTTTACATCCTTTCCACTTAACCTGAGGTTGCTCTCGCTCCGAACCATGCTATTAAGACAGATCGCATGGACCTCTACGGCAATTCCACGTCCTTCACTGACCCGATGATGTCTTGCTTCACTTATCATGCGTGCATAGCACTCTTGTATCCAGCTGACGACGGCCATGTACGGTGGTCAGCCGAATGACGCGGGTTATGGGGGTGGCTCACGTTCAATGGTCTCAGTTGAGCGTGTGTGCATTGGGCGGTGTAAGGGTGGAGAACTCTAAGCTGTTCCGCAGTACCTGTCGCGAGCAGTGTGGTAGCGATGAGCGAGCGACGGTTTCGGGGTTGGCTGTATGCGCTCGAATTAACGCATGCCCGCTTGATCTGAACTAGCGCAGTACTAGGGTGCAAACCCGAGAACGGACTCAGCGATTAGTCTTTGAACTCAGGCCCCCCGTGCCTGGGGAAGTGTCGATGTCTCCAGCACGAGGTGCTAGCTTCCCACTTCAGCTGCTTTTGTACTCAACAAAGCGGAACAAGAGTGACCATATCATCCATCGCGGCGGTCGTGCCCCCATGGTCCCGCATTACCCACTCCATTGATCATCCGTGCACAGCACCTTTGTGCCGAGCTGACGACAGCCATCTACAGTGATGGTCAGTCGGATGACGCTGGCTACTGGGTGGCTCACGTTGAATGTCTCTGTCGAGCACGTGTACGCTGGCTGCCATGTGGGTAGAGTACCACGAGTTGGTCTGTGGTACCGTTGTTCATGAGGAGGTAGCAATGAGCAATGAGCATGTTATGCTGATGCCGTGATCATCGTGACCTATATGCACTGGAGGGTGGAGCCCTTACCGAGTAAACACTAGGGATTCCTCGCAGCCGCCCCATAAGCAGGTGATGATTCTTTGCTTCGTCGCCTGTTCACCAGTGTGTCCACCGGCGAATGATCACCAAGGCGGGCCGTGCAGCCATAAATTGCGTCATTACAACGCCCACAATTCAAGTAGACTGGGCCGTCGTGAGCTTGAGTTTGATTGTCCGGCTACTGAATTCACATTCGTAACGAGCATCCCGTTGCACGCAGTGTTCGATGTTGGGCCAAAACCTGACGCCGACCTACGCCGACTGCAGCCGGACACTTCCGAGAAAGTGAGCAACTAGTCAACTGTTGTGGACGCATCTTTCAAGGTGCAGCCTTGTGCAGTTGATGCGTGGAAGTAGGGAAATAATGAGTCGCATCTTGACAAGGTCAAGAGCAGGCTCGCGAATGCGTTCCATACGAGCCCGAGTAATGGTAGTCATCGTTTGAATTCAATACAAAAAAAGAGCAATAAATATTGAGACCCGTAGGTCTACCACTCCGGAAAAGCGTGTCATCCTTGTGCAGGGGCCATGCTAATCTTCTCTGTATCGTTCCAATTTTATCGTGTGCAACCCCGAAGGGTGCACTAAGCAATGGCAGGGAAAGATGGCAATGAACATACTTTTGCTTTATCCTGGGGAGACTTGACCACTGAAATTGCTTTATATGGTTATCCTCAACCAAATGCGGTAATATGGTAACTTTGAATGCCACGACTGGGCAATACTTAGTGACTAGCCTACAGGGACGACAAGATTTCACGCGTAGACTCGAAGCGAGAAGAAAATCCAATTGCCAACGGGTATAGAATGCATAGTGAGTCCACAATGAGATCAAGTCCAGGCAGCCCAACTAGCGCTACACCAGTATCCCCTCGCCACTCCGATGACATGCTGGACACCCCTGCCGCACCTTGGCACGCACAACCGACGCACTGCACCATGAAACAGGTCAGCACACTCACGCCGTGGAGGAAGTGGCGTACTCACAATGCAATTTTCGCGCTGACTTCGTGCGCGGGTCGGGTGCGAGTGCTGACGTCGAGGCTGCTCTCAATGTATCGCGGGAGGTCGTCCACGCCGTCGATGCAATTGGCGTGCACGACATGCCTGCAGAGGAACAGTAGCAGAAGGTCCTGCGGTGAGCGTTGTAGCGGCTCATCACATAGCAGACAAGGGGCTTTAGCTAGAGCGACCGTCAAGCGGATCGTGAATCAGTTACCAGAGGCAAAACGGAAAACGACGAACCACCAAAGAAGAACCCAGAGTTCTGTCCCCTTTGCCGTATGCTCGCAAGGTTCGCGGAGTCGCCGTTCAGGATTGCCTGACAGCCTTCTAGTAATGATATTTGTAGTTGGAAATCGTGAAGGATCTTGATGAGAGCTTCCTTGAGACCAGGGATCTCAAGGCCATTCTTGATCCGACGAATCAACCGTATCGGGTCTATCTCGGCACCGACATTTTCAAGCAGTCCACGAATGAACGCTACCAAAAGTTCCTCAACGAAATAGACGAAAGAATGAGAATTCAACATACTCGGGCGCGTTTCTGCGTATTTGAGGAGATCCTCCCAAAGATCATCATCATTCTGTTCCTTAGCGAACTCGATGGCCTAGAGAAGGAACTGTCAAGGAACACCAGTCTAATACCTTGAGATACTCGCCTGCTGAACATCACCGATACGTTCGATAATAAGCGTCAGTGCCTTCTTGTTGTTACCCATCCGACCAAGAAGAAAGACCATCTCTGGAACCAAGTCACGACTTCTGCAGATATCATATGCCTATGGGATGTTGACGATCCCGCGCCGCGATAATGAAGGACGTGCTTACTCCTTCAAGATGGTAGTAACTGCTTGCTCTCAGATATTCAATCAACCTCGATGTCGCGTATTCCGCAAAAAGTGTCACTTGAAGATCCGCAAAGTCAGATGCCAGAAGTTGGTCTTTCTTAAACAAAGCGTCGAGATAGTGGAACAAGTACAGCGGCCGAGGGCGTAATTGCTGCACAACACGTCCCACCTGTTGATGAATAGGGGTTAAATTGGTTCAGTAGGAGGAATGAAACGACCTACCGGGATCGAGTGAGTATGATCCACGAGCAGCGTGATCGCTTCGCTTCGGCTCAAAGCGCTTTCATGGCCCTCTTGCCTACGTTTTTCGTTGAGTTCTTGGTCAAATTCAACGAGAAGGAGCGCTTGGTCTTGGACGTCAGTGAATAAGTTATGCTCTCTGATGAGGTCGAAGACATTCGGTCTCCGTAACCGCAAGAAGAAAGGTAGCGCTTTGCCATACTGCCGGTTTACAGTATACCTGGATAGCGGTGAGGAAGGAAAGCTGTATGTACAGACGTTCTCACAAATCGGCAAGGCACTCCATCAACAGGACGACGTCCGAGCTCAGCGACTCTGAGGATGAAGATGGAGTCCTGTCTAATTCCGACTGAATTGCAACAATGACGGCGGAGATATCATATATAGAGCTTGGCCATTCCCTGATCATCCGAAGCAAAGCCTGTGACGATGAAAATGAATCTCACGAAACGCAACATCTACCCATGTACGCTCACCAGCTTATCGTGGGTGAGGAAATGACCGAGTATCATCTCATAGACCAAGTGTCCAAGCTGTGGAGCAGCTGTTGGGACATAAGGAATGATTGTCTGAAAACCTAAATCAGCTATTCTCAACATCGCGGTGAGCAACCCACCTGCAATTGGTACCTTTGTGCAAACACGAATATCCACTCTTCCCATTTTCGAACATTCTGACCGCAGACCTTTGGGCACAACCGAGCCGCTTTGGTAAAGTCGCCTATTTTAAAAATAGATGGGCAGGATATCAACAAGGAAAACAAGGATACGCGAACCTTCGCCAATGAGGTGCTTGATGTATCGAGCACCAATTTGGACAGGGTCTATCCTGGAATCCGGCGTTTCCGAAGCACGCTCATCTTCGCCAAGTTTCTCCACTTCGTCCAAGGCTTCCTCATATCGTTTATGTTCGACAAGCCAAGCAATGTGGTCCTTGCGATCCCTGGGTCGGACAAGAACAATATCCTTTGGGCTTACTACGACATAGCACTGGTCTCCGTCTGCACTGACTGGATTGACTTCAGCTAGGAGGTAATCATTGCAACCCCACGCTTGGTAATTGGTTACACCGAGGGCATCGGCGGTGAGCTCTTCGCCAGAACGCGATATGATGCGCAACTCCGGACGCTCTGCTGTCTTTCGTGCCTGACGAGCATGATCACTCGTCATCTCGTCTCCATACGTATCTGGGGGTTCGTATGCAAGAATCAGGAATGAGGTCAATGTCACAGCGAAAGTGGTGTTGCCATTCTCTGGAGGCAAGCGTTGCGAGGACATCGGATGAGGGAGGATACCGGATATCATGCAGTCCAACTGAAATGCAGCAGTGACCTCAACAATCCAGGGTGAGAGTTTGGCGCCGCCTGAAGGACGCGAGCGTATTCGAGCAACTTTGATGTGGTCAGCCCAGGCAATGAGTAACGTAGAGTCATCCTGCCAGTACAGAGTGCACTTGAAAAGGTCGGCTCGAGGACTATCAGGTGGTCGGTCGATAAAGGTGATGCGGGATTGGGACTGCGTATCGTATATCTTGACTCCCTGAAGTATGTAATAAACGTTAGTGAAATGGTGACAGGGTAAGAGAACCAGAAAGCTCACAAGATCGTTTGCCCATGCAATGAAATGTTCTCTCCATCGTACATGCCATATGGGACCTTCTCCTGAGTGAAGAACTGTCTCCTTATGGCCAAGCCAGCCTTTCTCTCGCAGAACCAGTGTACCCGCCATACCCCCGCATACAAACGCGCGAGATGTCCTCTTGGCGAAATGAGGTTCAAGGGCTACGGTGCGTATTGGTCGTTTCATGTCAAAAACGTAGGATTCGGTCGTAGACAGCGAGTGCACGACGACCTGCCCTGGTCACTGGCCAATCAGTAAGTTAGGTCTGATGACGATGAGCTTCTCACCATCAATCGACGCAGTCGCAACGAAATCCGCAGTGTTGTCCATTTCTATGTCGCTCACAGAAGCTTGATGGGGTTTGAAAGACTTGATACGCTCCCCGGCCAGATTGAACACGTGCACGATGCCACCATGGGTTCCAAGAGCCTAGGACTACAATGAGGTCCATAAACCAGTTGGTATTTCGACAGCGGACATACCAGACACTTGTTGGAAACTACAAGAGCAGACGCCGAATCCTTCTTAAGTAGATCGTTGATGGCGCCGCCTATTCTCTCGTATTTGAGGGAAGGTTCTTCCTCTTCTTCGTCATCGTCGTCGTCGTCCTCATTCTCCTCTTCTTCGTCCTCGCCACCATTGTCATCATAGCCGTACCCCACATTCACATCCAATGTCCCCTTGGCATCGTCCTCTCCATCTTCCGATTCCCCATCCTCCTCAGTGTCGGCATCCGCTTCGCTTTCATCCGCTTCACTTTCCTTCCTCGCGTTCCCATTTCCATTCGTCCGACTGTCCTCGGCAACGCCGCCCGGTGTTGCACGCAAATCGTCTAACTTCTCTATCACTGATTGTGGCAAATAGCCAGCAGAGGATTCATCGGCACCGCTAATCACCGCGAGCATTTCAGATATTGGATGGGAACGGAATTAGCAAGACGAGGACATGTAGGATGTCGGAAGCTCAGGAGCACCAGCCTTGGTCGGGTCTTGAGACAACTATGCCGTTAGGTATTTGGTATTGTTGACGCTGAACCTCGCCCAAGGTTACTAACATTGGCTTAGCTGGTAGTAACTATTCATCATGCATCATGACCAACTTGCGCACTGTAGGAAGGTATATGTATTACACCTTATCCTCTGTTTTAGCTACAACCTCACTACCGACCACTGCAATCGGTTATATGCCAATCCACCTGCTCTTTCCACCGATTCGACTTTAGCATGTACCGTTACCTTTCCCTTCGCAAAGATTTCACCATCCCAAATGGCACTCCAAGATTCGGGGCAGTGTTGAAACATGTCAAACACCCTGCCTGTATTTTCTTCACGGAAGACTCCTTTCTGCCAGTTCCCAACGTGTTCACCACATATCATGGAGCCAGGCTCACAAGACAATAGGCCTGCTAACGCTTTGGCCAAGCGGAATTGATTTTCCTCTGAAAACATGTGGAAGAAGTTAGATGCGTAGATCACTGCACACCGGCCAGCGAGTGGATTTAGCGAAGTCAACGTGGACAAGTCTGGTCTCTCTGTTGAAGGAGGCTCGTCGAAAGGAGGCACAATTTGCAATATGTTGGGGTCAAATGCATCCCCAGGAACGAAGCTGAGTGGATAGGTTTCTGGCGTTGTATTGAAGAGGGCATGACCCATGTCATAGAACTCTTGAAAGATGTCAGTCTTGATTGATATTGTCGCAAAAACATGACGTCACTTACCTTTCTTCAAATCAGTGGTCACAGTGTTCTTGAGTGGAAAACCGTCTGCCACTGCTTTCCTCGCATCTACTCCAACTAGTGCATGCGATCTCGTCAACGTTTGGGGGAAAGGAAGCTCGCAGACTGTGGGCTACTCACAGCAGCAAGCAATGTCCAGCAGGATCCCGTCTGGGCGCTCTTGGCCAAGCTTAATAATACTTCCGTACTCTGGAAGTGTCGCGATCCCTAACCTGGACGGAAATCAGCATTTTGAATGTGCCAGTGCAAAAGGTGAAACGTACTGGAGGAAGGTGAACCATCTAATACATGCGTAGGGGGATATCTATGTTCAAATTGTGATCACCTTCTGGGGTGCACTCAAAGCGGCATGCGACTCACCTTATATGCTCCCTCTTGTACTTCTAGAATGTGAGTCCTAAGGTCGTCGTCGTCGTCGATCCCAGTCTCTGCTTTGAAGAAGGTCGCTTGCTCTGGAGAGAGTTCATATGCTGCGGCAAGCGGTTCAGTATCGGGCTTTGCCGCCGCTGTGATCTTTAAGTCCCCAGCTCCAGCGAGTCCTGTGAGGCTTTGGGTGTCCATTGCTGAGTGCACAGCGCCTTCAGGAACAGGCAGCTTTTATACCTTGGTCGTTACACAGCAAACCCGTCCGCGTAAGCTCCTAACGCAACATTTAACTTAACATTGTACCCTTTACCACCAGCACAAACACGGTGCGCAGCGCTGCAGCGGTCATGGTTATCTTCCGAACTGATCGTAACCCTGACAGGTGTCGGACCGGTACCGCACGGCGAAACATTTGCACTGGTCTGAAGCTTCTGACTCCTCATTGCTGACAAACCGTATTTTGTTGCTACCGACGGAAACGTGGGCAAGTAAAAGTATGCGACCGGTATCGGCTGTGATCACACATGAATTCGTAGCTGGTTGCTTCATTCCCGCCCGGGAGCATGATTGTTCTATATAGGGGTCAATCGCACGCAGCTACAGCCATCCCCAATTCTGATCAACAACGGCGCCAGATCATCATTTCGCTGTTCTGAAAGACGGATCCAGCTCCATAAAATTTTTACTGGAACGAAAATACACATACCCTCAGTATGGTGATTGCCGACTTAAAAAGGACCACTGAATAGGTAATCAAGGGAAGCAGTTGGCTCGTTCACTGTGGACCTGGGCGAAATGGACCGTGGACACAGGGAAAACTAGTAGTTGCTTGGAAGTTGGCCCGAGGTCTCAAATTTTCAAACACCATCAAGACGACTTCATCACCCGGGGTTAAGTCTATACGAGGCACAATGTGACAGTCCGCTCTGGTTAATTACAGGAACAACGATACCTCGGGGGCATTGAACACCTCCCCGAAGAAAACACGTACTTGGCTGGTCTTGAGATCTGGGTGGCGGGAATGGGGTTCAAGCTGGGGTGTGAATCAGTCACAGTGTGATTGCAGGAATGGGCACAAACCTAACTTTCATGCAGAAGAAAAGGCGTGTTCGCGGTTGTATGCGCAGTGTATCACCTTTCGTGAAACGAACGACGATCTTCAGCGAAGAGTGGGGCAATTGACCATGAGCGCGGACGATCCTTGGGTAGAAGTCCAGATTTGGGAAGAACAAAACACGCATATATAACGCGTTTCGACGCGAAATAAATTGCTTGATCGGGTTCTTCCTGTTTTTTGTCGTGCCTTGACTTTTGGTAGCCATGGTAGCCCGAGTTCAACGTCCCGCTCCAGCCTTCAAGGCGCCAGCCGTCGTCGAGGGTATGTTCAAAGACGTATCTCTTACAGATTACCTGGGGCAATGGTAGGTCACGGTCAGTCTTGTTAATGGTAGCAGCTTTAGCTTCATTTTTTTTTTGGCAGGGTTGTTCTTTTCTTTTATCCGATGTAGGCCTCCAGATAGTTTTGGAATGACTGTTACAATAAGCTGAGCAGCGCCGTCACAGGGACTTTACATTCGTTTGCCCCACCGAGATTCTTGCATTCAATGATGCCCTTCCCCGGTTCAATCAGTTGGACGCTGTCGTCCTTGGTCGGTAACACTCCCATACAGCAGCAATGGTCACTCACGTCCAACAGGTGTCTCGACTGATTCGCAGTACTCGCACTTCGCTTGGGCTCAACAAGCGAGGCAGCAGGGAGGTCTCGGGCCCGACTTGAAACTTCCTCTGATTGCAGACAGGAACATGCAAATCTCGCGTGATTATGATATCCTCATTGAGGAAGAGGGTATTTCTCTCCGTGGCCTTTTCATTATCGATCCAAAGGGCATCGTAAGGTATGTGATGACGATGCTTGGGTCTGTCGCACATTCAAAGTAGCTCATTACGTGGCTCTAGGCAAATCACGGTCAATGACCTGCCGGTCGGTCGTTCTGTTGATGAAACCATCCGCCTGTTGCAAGCGTTCCAATTTACAGTTCGTTTAATATTTTTTTTTTCTATGTGGAGTTACGTGTAATCCGGCGCTACAGGACAAGCATGGAGAGGTCTGCCCTGTCGGCTGGACTGAAGGTAGCAAGACGATCAAGGCTGACCCCAAGGGATCTCTGGACTACTTTACGACGGTGAATGGAGACGTCGAGATGCAGAACGGCGCTTCCAAGAAGCGAGCACGCAAGGACTAAACCCATCATACCCTCGAATCACTGATAGAATCACAAATCATAAATCGCAATCCGTTGAAAGTACATAATATTGCACTATATTTCAATGTAAATATACACACTTAGTTATTGGTGAAAAAACCTTGGCATTGAAATGCTCGGATGTACACTGTCAATTGATCGAAGGTCTACATAAATACATCGATTGCCCCTAGATAGTTCGAGTTGTTAACACAAGTATAGTACATGATAGCAAAGCAAGCAAAATACATTATACTGGAAGCAAAGCAAAGGTAAAAAAAAAGGTGGCCGAGACCGGAGCCATCGTGTATCGGCCCCAGAACGTGCCTGTATCCGCTCGCTTTGCTCAACTTGCTCAGACATCCTCACCTCCCAACCTAATGTCTCCTCGCACTCCCCCAACTCTCGTCACTGCCCACTTCACTCCCGCCTTCCTGTCCGAGATCAACAAGCACCTCACTTGCCTCGCTCCCGTCCCCATGCTCAGAAACGCTCCCCCTGACATCGTACGTCAGATGCTCAAAGTCGAGGAATGGGTTGTTCACCGTATCTTGGACGGGTTCCGTATGTCCACTCTGTGTAACAGGCGATGTACTCCAATCGCTATCACCACTGGCGACCGACAAGAACTCATCTCCTTCGGACTCAGAAGCCGCACGGCTGATAGGCATCGGAGAAAGGAAAGAGGCGTAAGAGAGAGCTGGAGACGTTGTTGGATGTGCTGGGGATCGCGAACGAGATGAATCCGAGGGTAGCTGGAGCAAGGGTAGAGAAGAATATGTCTGGGGGAGGGGGGCTGTGGTTATAGCATCATGTGGAACCACAACCTCTGAACCGCCACTGCGGGGCGATGAAGGTGCTGAGATGACGCCGACGGAAGATGCAGGCGAAGAAATAATTACAGGAGGTGTAGGTGGAGCTGGGTACCGTTCTGAGAGAGATGAAATGGCCGATCCAAAGGTAGACGTTGGAGCATGCGGATGGTCATCTTCGTCGCTGCCGTCCTCGGAGTTACTCGTCACCATTTCATTCGCGAGTCCGCTACCTTTCCTGAGCACTCCAGAACTTCCCAGCGCCCGAATTGAACTCATAGAATTGGACCTAGAATGGAGCGTCCCCTCTGACCCAATGGTAGACACAAAGCTAGAAGAAGATCCCATCACCCTCGTAATTGGCGAAAACGGTCTCTCCCCGTACATCTCCGCACTTGAACGAGGCGTATCCGGAAGGAGGGGACCAAAGGGAGAATCATCAGCCATGATTTGATGGGTTGGGGTGAATGGTAAAGGATGTGGGACATCGTCAGTTGCAGGTGAACGGAGGACAGCGTTGGGAATTGCAAGCGGAGACGGGGAAGTGATATCAAGATGACCCACACTATCGGCGGGTGGGCGGGGTGTTAGATCAGCGCAGCCGGGGGACGCCGTCCTCGGAGACATCACTGGTATTTCATGGATAGGGGAGGACGGGGAGTGTGGAGCTATGAACAATGTACTAAGGTCCCCTTGTGTTGTTGTCGACTGAGATTCGGACCGGAGGTGACGGGTCGGCGTCAGAGGTAGCGACACGGTACTAGGTGTGATCGGGGAGGAAAGATTCGAGATCACGTGTGTCGATGGGAGTGGGGTGTGCGTAAGAGACGTAAATGACTGTGATAATCGGATTAAGGACGCCAGAAAGTAAAGAGAACCACGTCGGGCGCTCACCTCGTCGAGGGTTGTGCTCGTGCTGTCGAAGCCATCAAAGTTATCCCTGAGTAGACCCGTTCTTCGGTTTCTCAGACCGTCCCTTGTCCTTTCCTGACTTCTGAGTACCTCATTCCGCCATTCGTCTACCTCTCTTGAAACGAGCGCTTCTAGCTCGAATCCATCCACAGAGAAATTGTCCGGCCCTGGTTCTCTGTCATTCATACCCCGATCTCGCTGAAGATTGTTGTTGGGATGAGATGAATCGGAAGAAGAGGATGAGTCGCGACGACGAGACGCCCTGACCGGAACGGCGCTTGCACGTCTGCTGCGAGCCGCGCGTCTCCGCTCGAGAAAGTCTTCAGCCCATGCTTCAAACTTTGGGGCTATATGCGGTTCGTAAATGAACTGGAGGGTAAGTACAGCAAGACGGGGAGAAGCGAATAGATGAGGGGCGTGTGAGTACACGTGTTTCTTTTCTAGGATGCAGAGGGCGTATAATCAACACGAACATACCTCTTTGAACGCAAACACTGCTGCTACACCTACGACGGCTGCAACAACATATACAGCTACTGGTGGAGCCATAACTCCTTGTCCGAACTAGAGTAGATCCAGTGAACAGGTTTCGTGCGCAGCACCTTCGTGCTGAGCGATCAATGAATATTGAATGCTCGAAGATACATCTGATGAGGTTCCCTACCAGTGAGAAAAAGCTGAGGTTAATCGAGTTGGCTGTCCACACAGACGACACTGGATGATCTGCGGATGGATTGCAGTGGTCAGTTCAAGAGAAATTCGCCAGGAGGCACGGGTTTCCGTAATTGACCAACACCCCTTTTTAAGCAGGTGGACGGCGGCCCGGAAATACCCGTTTATGTAACTTACAGCAAGTGGTAGGCGGATTCCGATCGGCTTTATCCACCTGTTTGAATCTTGTGCCTAATTGTACTGAAGTACTGACTTGGACAGACGATTTATCCAGTCCCGCACATTCACCCATAAACAAATGAAGAACCATCGAAAGTGGTTGGCCACATCACCCAGTAAAGCAACTTCAATACTATCCACAATAGATGCATCTCACAAAGACACAGCATCCACCTCGAAGGTGAAAATGCGCCTTCTATTGGCAATGGATTGTAGACCTTCATGTAACAGATTTTCAGCAACAGTCAAGTGACCTTCGTTGTCTCCTAGATCTCGTATAGGTTGTCTGCCAACACTCAACAGATCAGTGGCTGTTTCATGCATGTGAGTAAAATCATCAACAGGAACTGCATCCAACGATGCAAAGGGCAAATGCGCCATTACACCCAGCATTAAAATTTATGTGGTATGTAGAACCTGGGATCGAATAACCAAACACCAGCAAAATCAGCAAACCAACGACTGGCCCTGAAAAGAACTCGACACTCACAAATGATGATCTCAACTAACACTGGCAGCAACCGAGGAAAGGAACAGATAAGAAAAGTCAGCCCTTCCGGCCAGATAGTAGTATCCTTTTGATGGTGAGGGATATCCCATGGATCACAGTTTGGTACCATGTTTCCGGGGGAAGGTCTGCTCGGCGTTGTGGCTATCTTCGCCATCCCCGATGTACTTCTTCATCTCCTCCAAGCCTCGCTGGGTGCCTTCTCTCCCTCTCTTGATACCTTGGTCTCTCCCCTCGCCATCATCCACGTGATCCTTCCCTTTCTTGATTCCTTCCCTACCGACTTTGATATCACCCTTCAAACCCTTCTGATCCTTTCTAGGGATCATGGCGAACAGCGTCTTGGGATCGAGTTCGCCGTCCTCATTTCACCCGTTCCACGACCTTCGGGTATGCTATCCTTGCCTTGGAAAGCTTCTTCTCGTCGCCCTTGACCTCCTTCATCTTTTCGTTCACCATATCCCGCGTCTCGTCGAGGTATTCGCCATCCTCCTTTGCCTTTTCCTTGCGTTCGCGTGCCTGCTTCTTGTATTCCTCAATCTTAGCATTGAGTTCTTCCATGCTCTCTTCACTCCCGTTACTGACTTGGTCCCAAACCAGTTTCTTGATCTCCTCGATACGCTTCTGCAGGCCTTCGCTGCCGGGTTTTCTATCCCAAGGGGCCGGGCGCGAACCCAAAGCCGAATCCCTTTCCTTTGGTAGAGACGTCCGCCGTATTGTCACTATCCATAAGCTTCTTCCATTCCGCCCCGATCTTCTCACATTCGATCACCCACGTAGCGTTAGCCGCTATAGGCGGCCAAAGCAGCCGAGCCGCCGTCTTGTTCACGTCAATGCCCTCGCTAGCACGCGATGCGGATGGGGTTCGCGGGAGTGAGCAGTGCACATGCAATCTGCTGCGCAGGCGTTGGCGCATTGGGAGGCTGAGCCTCGAACTCGAACTGGCATCCATACCCGATGGTCGCCGTCTTGATGAGGATAGACCTATGCGCGTACAGAACTATGCATGAGTCTCTACCGTTCTCTTTATTCGGTGCATGCCATGTATGTGTGTGCGACTGACGCTGTGAGTCCGAACACGGGTTTGACGCCTTCCCCTTCGCGGCCAGTGAGGAATTTGTGCAAGCGAAACGCGCCACCGTCACTCCAGGGAAGGTACATGAACGTGTGATAAGGATTCCTCGGGTCTGCCGTGCGACCCCCCGATAGGTAGGGCGTCGACGAAAGGAACGAGATCAACGGCTGTGCAAATATCGACGTCACTTCGGAAAAGTTCAGGTTAGGGTGTGATCGTACGAAAACCAAGTCAATACGAGCACAGAAGGCACACGAGGCAACACACCTGCAAGCCATAATCGAGTATGAGAACGACCACCCTGGCGAACGGCAACCAGCGCTGAGCAGCCGGGATAGCCAAGGGCGATGAAGAACAAATCCAAACACGCACGGCGTGACCAATATCTCGCCCTTTGCCAAGTGTAGCTCCATCACACCCGACAACGGCACTCGCTCCTTGTCCTGAGGTAGCCCGACTTAACCCCGATTTCGTTCATCAGTCCCTTTGGAGAACCGGTTGGCAAGAGAAGTAGCGAGGCGTACCTCCTCGAAAGCTTCGCGTCTCTATTTGCAATGACGAATCACATCAGACGAATGCCAAGGGAACGAAACGAGCACAACTCACAGCCGTATCCTCCATCGTCACATCCTGCGCGTCAATCTTTCCACCCGGTAACACCGTATCACCCGCGAACGTCTTGAGCGCGTCCGAACGTCTGTTCACCCCCCAATGTATCAGTACCCCGCCTTCCGCGAAACGAAAGCAAAAACATGACGGAAGAGCAAACGACGTACCTACTGAGAAGCACATACAAATCTCCCGACCGCCCCACAAATAACGGTACGAGCACCGCTGCGCTTGGTCCCCCTGGAAGTCGCGCACCCGTAGCGTACTGCGTGGTAGTTGAGCAACCTGGTGATACATCTACACAAGGGGAGCTAGTCAGCTCCGACACGCACGCGGTGACCATGGACAGAAGGTAAACTTACCACTTGGTCTCCTCTTTCACACTCGGCAATGTCTCTAGATGAGCTAAGATCCGCTTGGTCTCTGGGTATGGGTACTTCATGAAATCAGGTGGCGGACCCACTCAAGCCTCGGGTGAAACAGAAGGGCAAGGCCGTACATCGTCCGAAGGCATCTAGAACATCACGCACGAACGAGTCGGTAACTGCTACCGGGTGATGAGTGTTGAGTGTTGGGCTCGGAATTGGAGATTGGAACACAACACGAACCTTTTGTGCTCGATGTTTAACCAGAACTTGCTTGACGCGCTGCACCGGGTCTGCCACGATCAAGATAGTCGTTCCTTCTTCCACCGTGGTACCCGCTGCCTGACGAGGTACTGCAGTATAGAATGTATCTACAATCTGGTCACTTGACAATTAAGTTTTCATAGATGGTTTCACGAACTTCGGCCTCAGACGCCAACGGAGTTGCCTCCTGTATTTGGCAACTATAGATGATACTTGCCATGCGACGTTCGTAACGATTCGTGTTGGTGCATGCTTGTGCGCATATATTTAGTAGTTGCTGAAACGCCCAGCCTGAGGTGCTTCAAGTAAATCACATGGGTCGCGGCTCCAAAGGTAGTACTTCCGAGGGACTCCCGATCCGCGCCGTGTAGACTTTGATTCCCCTCCCATAGTTGGCGTGGTTGGCTCGTGGACTATGCATGCCAGGCCTGTTGCCACCTCAGTCAAATTCCAAATGTCGATGACGGTTTTATTTGATAGCTTGCAATGCATACTGACCGGAAGAGTGACCCCTTTCGAATCTCTGTATCTCCGCATGCACGCTGGAGTCGACCCGCCAAGAACTTACCAAAGTTTCAGTGCTTCCGAGACGTATATTTTTGTGAGTCACACACGTTTACTTGAACTGACCAATCACTTCTCCATGGCTTCTCGCATTTATAAACCAACATAGACAAAATGGGCTACTAGAAGACAAGCAACGACATCCACCACCTCCCCTTCCCTTTCATCGCTGTGCTCTTGATTGAGTATGATGTTGCAAATCTTGAGAGACAACATTGCCACCTGGCTTTGTCTGTTGTCGCTGCCGGCATGGCTAGCCGCAGCGCAAAGCATTGCCTCCCGGGCCTACACGCCAGTGGCAGGAGCCTGTCCACAGGGCTTCACGCTCGTTCGTATGGCGGGGTCATCACTTGGAAATCAAACCCTCTCCCACTCCGAGGCCTCGTATGTCCAAGCTCGCCGATCGCAGGTCATTCCACAGGCCTGGAGAGCCTACCTTGCCAATGTCGAGGCTACCAACGTCACTCTACCCTCGTATGTGTCCAGCATCCTGAGTGGGTCCAGCTCGCAAACTCCTAATTTCGGCATTGTGACGAGCGGCGGAGGTTACCGGGCTGCGATCTTTGGTGCAGGCGTGCTGAATGCGTTGGACGGGAGAAACGCCTCCTCAAACAGTGCCGGTATAGGGGGACTACTTCAAACGGCAACTTACTTGGCAGGATTGTCGGGAGGATCGTGGTTTCTGACGTCCCTCGCACAAGCCAACTTCCCGACGATGCAGGAACTCATCTTCGGATACCCTAATCCCACCGTCGCTAACAACTCGTGGGGAGGATGGAACGCTGAATACAGCGTCTACGCACCCAGTTCTGATCCAGTCACCGACACTGAGTACCTCACCAATATGGTTGAAGAGCTTCAGGGAAAATACGACGCTGGTTACGCTGTGACGTTCGCCGACCTTTGGGCGCGGGCATTGGCGCGACATTTCGTCAATGGGACATTCCCGTCGAATCTCTACGATGAATCCTACACCCATGGCGCGGGAATTTTGTGGTCATCAGTCGCCGAAACGTGAGTACCGAGGGGGAGGTGAAATGACAAATGTACTAATGTACGGATGTCAGTGAATCGTTCACATCATACACGATGCCATTTCCAATTGTCGTGTCCGACCTCTCAGCACCAGGTCAAAATACGTCGAATGATATAGCTGGTGATATCGTACCGATCTCCAATCCTATATTTGAGTTCAACGTCTGTTAGTATAAGCGGTCCATTGATGGGTCTTGACGCTAACATGGAATATAGTCGAGATGGGCTCCTTTGACCCCATGTTATCTGCGTTCGTGCCAACAAAGTACCTGGGCACGAGGAATAACAGTATCTGCATTACAAACTATGACCAGTCGTCACTGGTGGCTGGGTCTTCGTCTGAGCTGTTCAATGAATACAACCTCACTGTGGGTTTACCGCTTAGGTGTTGTTGTCCACTGACTTAAGAACTTTAGAACACCCTGAATTTTACCATCGGCCCTGAACTTTCTTTGCTAAACTCGCTATTGCCAGAGTCAGGTATCGAACTTGATGTTGCATCGTGGCCGAATCCATTTTACGGCATCGCACCGGAGACTTTTATATCGTCCAACCAGACGGAACTAAGCCTTGTGGATGGTGGTGAAGATGGAGAAATCATTCCGATACAACCCTTGCTCGTGAAAGCTCGCGGACTGGATACTATCTTTGCAATTGATGCTGTGAGTGCAATGCTGCCTTGCTGCCACTACGAACCTGACGCACTACAGACCTCAGATATTAATAACTTCGCTGATGGGAGCTCGTTAATTGTAAGTTGCCGTCTCATACATTGGTTGTTAGTGGTGACTAGTCACCAGGCTACACAAAACCGAACCATACTGCTCTCGTCAGCGTACTCGTTCCCTCCTGTACCGACGACTCTTGAAGAATTCACTGCACAGAACCTCAGTACGAGGCCGACGTTCTTTGGATGCAACACGACGAGTGCAAATGAGAGCACGCCTCTCGTGATATATCTCGCGAACGGCGGTCCCCCTCACAACGGTGAAGCGGCACTCACTAACACATCTACTTCCCAACTCGCCTATAATTCTTCGCAGATCGAGGCGATGCTCGACCAGACATTTATTATCGCTACTCAGGGCTACCCTGCAAATTCCAGTACAGGAACCGACCCAGAATGGCCCGCTTGCCTGGCATGCGCAATCGTCGACCGTGCACGTGAGAGAGCAGGCGAGACAAGGAGCGGGATATGCGAGAGTTGTTTCGCGCGATACTGTTGGTCCGGAAGTACACCCGGCATTAGTGCCACTCAGAACTCCAACGGTAAGGTGGCTGTCAGCGGTCCACACGGAAGTTGGATTCTGACTTTGGCCGTGGCGGTTGGTATTTGGGCATCGATCTGATCTGATGCTACTGTTGGCTGAAAGGCTAACACGTTATTCCCCGAGGAGACAGAAGACGTACTATGCATGTTACTCTTTGAGCAACCGGGTGGCGTTCTAACGAGATTTCACACGTGGACAATTTGGACAGTGGAGAGATGTAAACTACGCCACTGTGACCAATTGATAGCATGTTTACTTGGAAAAGGAAGCCGGTTAGCATCATAGCGATGATAATGCACGAGGCAAAATTTGGCCGTATATGAAGGATGTGGGTAAGGCTGTTGAGGGCGATTGAGTTGCGGTGCAATGATCTCATCTTTCCATAATGTTGGTATTCATTCCGAAAAGACCTGGGAACGAGGCAAATCTGGTGCTAGTCTACTTCCACGTAGAGACGTGTGATCGGTATTAGCACTTGACAGTGGATCGAAGATTGCCAAGTTGACCAGCTAGATGATGGGCAGGCAACCACATACCATGTTTGTGTAGCACACAACTTAACGGTGGATCAAGGAGATGAACGACGCTCGCAGGCATGGAGAATGTTAAGAAGCCAGGAAATTTGAGCAACGCACAATGAACAGAGGTCCTAGATCACGGAGGGATGCATGATGCGGGAGCACTGAATCGTGATTTTCAAGCTCAGCGCAGCCGCCCCACCGAGGGTTCCGATCAGGCTGGCCGCTGGAATCTTCCTGCTCGCCGCGCCTTGAGCATGAGCTTGACAGAATTGCGTGGATGCAAAATCATAAGTATGGCCTGCATTGAATGTTTTACCCGCCAGTTTCTGTGCGACGACGAGAGAATGATCATGTGACTGGCACAGAAACTCCCCGAGAAACTTTATCGATCGCACAGACCAACTGGAGTCGTTTTCGAACACAGATCTGCCTTTCGCTACATGCGTCCATTATCGCCTCACCCTGCGGCGTCCGCCACACCCTCAAATTTCGTATCCTCGTTGCCATGCATCTCCTTCCGTCACTGGACGTTTCTTTTTCTTAAGTGGAGGTTTCATCTCTTGTTACCTTCCTAGCGCTTTATTACTTGTGATCTCGAGCAGGACTTGCGGGTCATGATCTGGAGTTGCAGTCCCCTTGAGCTGGTCCCGTTTCCAAAGGAACCTCGCCCCTCGCAGTTCTGAAAATCGATGAAGGAACTCGGTGCCTTGCTTAAGAGCGGCGCTTCATTAACACCGCCTTTTTGGGGTTGCTGGACAGGTCAGCATTCCTGTGGTGATTTGACGTATTCTATTCTGATTTACGCTGAACAAATATGTGTTCGAATATAGACAATCTAGGAATGCAAACGTTCGAGACGTACTGGAACTCCCCCGCAGTGCCATGTGGACGCCGAGAAGACAGACTATGTGCCTATTCTATGCAGAACGGGGGCAAGGCGGTTCCTGACCCGTACGTTAGAGTCAGTCTCACTGACTTCGACGATAGGTCGATGCGGTCTTTTGCAGTATATTGACATTTCATAAAGAATAGTCTGGAGCGGTGTCAAGTGAAATCCCATCTGCACCGTTATTCGCAGTCCCTACAGTACAGACTGAGCGATAAAGTCACCGGGTGTCACGGCTCGGTGGGTGTATGTCCTTTGGGATATAGCAAAATCCCGATCGGGAAAGACGATCGACTTTTGTGCGGTCTGCAGAGCACTGATGACGTCCGGTCGAATGTTCGGCGGGTGGAATCTTGCCTGTGACTGTTGTTATGATATGTTTTTGTCACAACTCCGAGGAGATGCGTATAAAAGTCGGTCGACTCCTCCTCCCTTCTCTCCATCAGCGGCTGCCCTCCTTCTTTCCCCGGACGTTCCCCTACCCCCTCCTGCACCGACGCAGGTGACCTTGAACTCCTCTCCATTCTCGAACTCTACTCATCACTATGGAATCAGGAAACCTCCCCGCGCTCTCCCTTTCTTGGATATCCCACAACATCATCCTCGTCCTTGTCTCCCTCCTCATACTCTATGCTGTCGCGCGTGCGATATACCATCTTTTCTTGTCCCCACTGAGTGCCGTACCCGGTCCCTGGTATGCGGCGGTGTCCGATTTCTGGATAACTACGCACGTTCTCCGCCTCCAACAATGCAAGACCAATCACCGACTTTTTGAGGAATACGGCCCAGTTGTGCGTGTCGGTCCCAACAAGGTGATATTCAAGGACATCACATCAATGCGAAGCGTTTATTCCGTCCACAAATTTGACAAGAGCAAGTTCTACAAGAGTCTGCTCACGTTCGTTGCTCATCCCATACCCCCCCGCTCAAGCTAACTCCTCCCTTAATAAG
Organism: Boletus bicolor; assembly: GCA_003316205.1. NCBI lineage: Eukaryota > Fungi > Basidiomycota > Agaricomycetes > Boletales > Boletaceae > Boletus > Boletus bicolor. The sequence goes on from QFEM01004488.1 coordinate 22,893, forward strand.
GAACGAGAACGACCATGCGTAATCACGACTCTCCCTAATCATCGTGTACACATACTAATTTGACCGCAGAATGACCACCCTCGATCATATCGGGCATGCGGTCCGACGGAAAGGGTATGCCGGACACTATACTCCGGCAAATCTGGCTGTGTTCCAGGTGGAAGCGCACCAGCATGTCTTAGAACTCGTTACCGTAGGTGGCCCTTGATCGGCTTTTCCCGCGTCTCAAAATGATTCAGGCTCTCGAGCATGTTGGGGGTAAATACCCCCTGGACTGCCTTGCATTATTCCGTCATTTTATGGTCGACGTTATTATTTCGTCCTCTCACGGATACCGCCAAGGCGCGCTCAGTAAATGGATTATCGGCGGGATGGATCCAATCGCCACCGCCATATCTGACTTCCCAAAGAGAGGAATTGTCGTACGTTCAGTTTAAGGGATGCGTGGTACAAGCTGACTGTGCACTTTCAGCGAAGCACCATGCCGTCTTATTTGTGGAATTCGGTCTGCCGTATCCCAAACCGGCGATGGCGCCAGATTTGCGACTCAGATAAGATCATTGGCGAGGTTTGTGTTCAGCTTTTGGTTGAGTCGTCGCCTCCAGCACTGACTCACGGAACTATCTAGTTCGTTGGTGCCCGCGTGTATGAGATGCGTGCCAAAGAAGGCATGGGAGGAACCTCAGATTCGGAAAGAATCACTTTGCTGCAGCGCCTCCTCGATTACAGATATTCGCCCCATCAACAGATGCCGGACCACGATATCATTTCGGAAATGATGGGACACATGTTCGTCCCTCTTTTAAAGCTACACTCATATTGAAGGGTTCTAAAAGTCGCTTGAAGGATTGCAGGTTCCGATACGACTTCAAACTCTATGTCTTACTTTTTCTGGGAATTGACTCGCAGGCAGGACATCATGAGCAAGCTGCAAGCGGAGATTGACCAAGCCATGCCCGATTGCCATGTTGTGCCAGACTTGGCTATCCTGCAGAAGCTTCCGTACCTGAATGCGTTTATCAAGGAAGGTAAGGCATATCCTCTACTATGCTGAACATCCAGGGAACTTAGTCTGTGTAGGTCTCAGATTGTACACTGCAGCACCGAGCGACTTAGAGCGCGTTGTCCCCCCATCAATTTCCAAGAACGGCGCGTTGGAACCATTTGATTTGATGGGCTACGCCCTGCCTCCAGGAACGGTAATCGCTACGCAGAGCTGGTCGATGCACCGTGATCCAAACACATTCCCCTCGCCGGACAGCTTCGTCCCCGAACGATGGCTCCAGGGGCCAGACGCCACTGCAAAGATGGCGCAGTACCTGATGCCGTTTGGGACAGGAAGTCGCCAGTGTGGGGGGATGAACTTGGCTTATATGATGCTCAGAATCACAGTTGCTGCCGTGATAAGGAACTTTAATGTCACGGCCCCCCCTGAAACTAACGAGAGGAGTATGGAGATCAAGGACGCGTTTGTGAGTTTTCCTACTTGATCTGCGGACTTATTGTACTCACGGGGCGTTTCACCTAGGTTATCTTCCCAGCCGCCATGGAGTGCAGGCTCGCCTTCCACCCCCGTAGTAACTAATTAGTGTCCGCGCGACACCCACCCTACACCCACGTCCCGTACGAACATATTATACCGTCTTCCCTTCTCTCGTTGGAATATTAAACGCTTTATAATCGCTTAATAATTGGTTGGCGTACCATATGTATCCTCGAACCCGCTTCACTTTCTCTATTATCGATACGTTGAAGGCTATTTTTGCGACGACGCCGTCTAGATACCCAGTTGGCAGGACCAAGACTGTAACCGTATTTCGAATAGATAGAATCCTTCCTTGCGATTCCTAGTAGAGACCGATGCTCATTCGAGTCACGGCATGTACGTGTACATGCCGTGACAGTTGTGCCAACTGTTTCCCTTTGTACCCTCGGAATTGAGATGGCATACGTCCCGGTAACGAATAACGTTAACCAGCGAGGACCCCCACCCTTTCTTCGCTTTCCTGACCCACTTCTTTTCGGTTATTTGGGGCTCAAGGTTGCCAGCTAATCTCTTGAGAAATAATGGCAACGACCATTCCATCAGGGAGCCCCATGTATCCGGGACGAGCCGTCTCTCCCTCAAGTACGACGGAGAGAAAGGTCGCAGACCACAACGAGAAGCTGCATCAGCCTACCGCTGCATCGGAACATCCAGCGCAGAGACCATGTCTGAGCCTCCGGGCCATGTTCTCCACAAGCACGAGCTCAAAGAATGAAACGAAGCGCGCCATGCAGAGTCGACATCTGATGATGATTGGTGAGTTTCTGTGGGTGTCTATCATTGTCCTAGCCATCATTGTAGCGGACGTGTTTAGCCATTGGCGGAACGATTGGGACAGGCATCTTTTTGAGTGCTGGATCGGTGAGCGGCACGGTCCCGGTTTTGTATTTATATTCATGTCTCGTCTATCCATAGGCTATTGCACTCGCCGGTCCAGGAAGTGCCTTACTCTCCTACATAGTCGTTGGCTTATTTGTCTATACCGTTGTCATTACACTGTAAGCCACTCCCTTTCCTCTGAGCGTCGATCACGCGTTCATTTTTTGTTCATAGAGGTGAAATGGCTGCCATGTTCCCAGTCTCTGGTGCATTCTCGGTGTTCGGTAGTCGATTCGTGTCCCCCGCCCTCGGATTTACACTAGGTAACATCATGCTATTGGAGCTGGAAGCCTGAGCCTTGACTCCCTTAGTACAATAGGTTGGAATTATTGGTTGCAATGGTTCGTGATGTCCCGGTCCACTATGTTGCATGCAGCTCATATTCCATCACAGGAGTCTATCGATACGTGAGTGCATATACGCAGGCTATTCTGCCGTGAGAAGACCCGTCCTTGCCTGCCTTTTTGGTTTCCATCAGCGAGCGAGTTGACTGCGGCCGCTGTGATATTACAGGTGATGATTTGTACCGGCGAGGGACGGGGTGTTGGTATGCTAATGGAACATGGCATGCAGTTCTGGGCACCGCAAGTGCAGCCTTGGCAATGGGCCCTCGTGATTATCGCTCCAATATTCTTAATGCAGTTGATACATGTTCGGGTCTACGGTACGATCTTCCCAAGTTATATTTGCTCGGCAGGCTTGACTCTTCGGACAGGTGAATCTGAGTATTGGTTTGCGTCCATCAAGGTTGTGATGATAATCCTTTTCGTCTTTGTTGGCCTTATTTATGACTGGGGTGGGATAAAAGGTCACCCAGGACCCGTAAGTGACTGGGCCAAGGTGTCCTCGTGATTGAATACATTTCCTAAAAGGGGCTTTCAAACTTACAAAATGGACAAGCGTTCATTGGCGGATTCGCGAACTTTGCACAAACTTTTGTGTATGCCTTTTACTCTTTTGGAGGAGTGGAACTTGTCGCAGTCGCCGCCGGCGAGTCGGCTCACCCATGGAAAACAGTTCCGAGTGCCGTGAAAGCGACATTTTTCCGAATCGTGCTCTTCTATATCCTGACCATCCTGACCATCGGATTGTGTATCAATTGGCAAGATCCGACTTTACTCAGAGCAGCTTACAGTGAGGCTTTTCGATCCTCGTGTATCATTCAAAGTCGTTGACATCCCTGATCCGTAGGCTCGGATGTGACAGCGTCCCCGCTGACTGTTGTATTCCAACGTGCGGGCTTTGGTGCTGGCGTGCATGTTGTCAATGCAGTCCTACTCACCGCTGTGTTGTCTGCAACTAACTCCACTTTCTATGGAAGTTCCCGGATGTTATATGCTTTGGCTAGGGCAGGTCAAGCACCCCGCATCTTTGGGTGGGCGAACAAGAATGGTGTTCCCGTTCCTGCATTGCTGTGAGCATCCCCAACACTGCTCAGGACCACGTCACACGATAACGATTTCACAGCATGTCCCTAGGAGTGTCGTTCCTAGCTTTCTTGACAACTATCTGGGGTCAAAGTATCGCCTTTACGTGGTTACTTAACTTGACAGGGATATCAGCATTATTGGTGTGGGGTTCGATTGGATTTATTTCACTCCGCTTCCGAGCGGCATGGAAAGCACAGGGACGACCCCTCTCTGATTTGCCATACACTCAACCTTTGTTCCCGTTGCTACCCGTCGGCGTCGTCGTCCTTGCAACACTCATGTTCATTGCAGAGGGGTATTCTGCAGTCAAGGTGCAACCATTCAGCGCAAGAGTAAGTGGTCGTTTTACGTGTTAGGGCATGTTTCTCACACGGCAATGTTCTTTTCAGAATGTCGTCGCCACGTACATCGGTGTCGTGTTGTACATCGTTCTGTACGTGGGTTATGTCGCATACGAACGGTTCGGTCTCGGGAAACGATACCATTTTGTACCACTCTTGCAAGTGGATTTAGAAACGGATGCAGCGTGGAAAGCAGGGGACGTGGCATATTTCCGGGAGGAGGAAGAGCTGCGCAGGGCTGGCGTATCTTGGTGGGAGAACGTGCGTCGGAGGATAATGTGGTGGTGATTCGAGACTCGAAGGCATGAGGAATGGCTGTCATTTGGAATACCAACTCAGGGCCTGTACAAGACTATACCATTTTATCAGTACCCAGTGAAGGTGATCTACAATCTACAAATTCCCAAAGAAGAATGTGAATTATTCGTCGCGAGTAATCCGGGTACGCCGAAGTGCAGAGGGATGTATCATAATGGCTTCAATAAGTATATCGGGCTCTCACGACATCGCCAACGGAAGGGTCGGCTGAAAAGGACCCTCTGTCGGCTTGACGTTGAAAACGATGAGTGGGCATGATACGTACCTCTCTTTCACCACAATTGTCCGTCTTCGTGAAGATACTTGACATCGGCGGAGGACTGGGCTTGACGCGGACGGCTGTAAGCCGTACACTCACCTCGCCTTCGATCACGAATGCGGCATAGATACTGTACCGTTACTGTAAACACGTTTCCAGGTAACCTAGCTCACCAAACAAGGGCTGGCTGAGGAAGGCACAGCAGGCCTTCTCGAATGGTAGAGGCGAGCGCGTTGCATCCTGTGAACGCGAGGCAGAAGGCGGTGGGTAGTCGTGAGATGCCCAACAGTGCGTGTCCACTATTCAAACCGTCATCTGCGACACAGGCACGAGATAACTCACCTGACCCGAAGAGAAATTCCCGCTTAATGAGACCGGATGCCATCGGCTACGATGCGTGATCACTGATGTGGCTCTCAATTCGAGTTGGTGCGGAGACGTACGTGCGCATGCATGGCGGATCGGACCATCTTGAATATCAAGCGAATTCTCCAAAAAACTTTGATGAGGAGCAAGCTTCGAACCATTCCGAATTGCGCCATCCAAGGGACCGTCCCTTTTTTTCCTCGAAGGATCGCTGCCACACCGACGGGCTTTGTTGCGGATCGCATCAAGCTTCTCTAGAGTCAAGCAACCATGCAAGGGACCCCCTTTCAACGGCGGCCATTTCTCGCAGTGACATTCAGGGTGCAATCTTGAAAGTTTTCACCTTCTGGCATCGACCTCTTGATCAATGGCGTACTCTATCAGTTGACCCAAACGACCAGTAGTGCAACTCCAAGGTAACACCTTCGCCTAATCAACGTGCAGAACGGTCAGGCACTTCCTCCAAAGCACCCAGCAAGAGAGCCTGCACGTATATGGTACATTGCAACGGCTGAGTTCGTCACTCCGCAGGTCTCTCTCCGCATAGTCGCCCCCCCCTATTTACCCGACCGATCGGCGCTTTACTTGTCCCGGACTCCCGGCGAGGTGCCTTTGGATCATTCACCGGTACCGTTCGTGCACGTCCGGCGTTGGCGGCGACCGAGACTCCCGACGGGCCAGTGTCTTCCAGGACTCATCAGGACAAGACAAGAAGTGTACGAACACCGTCGGATCATCATCACCTCAGCTATCACAGAGACCGTTGATATTGATTACACGTTAATTCGTGGGTTTGATCTAGGGTGCGAATAGATTACAAGGAGGTTTTATGGAGTGCCTTGAGTGATTTCCGAGTCCGGCTACCTTTCCGTCCTTACGATACACGGCTTCAATGACCCCTTTGCGTCGGTCTTACCCATCGTTCCCATGCTGATTAGTAGTGGAGATCGCATCGCTGTGTGACACCGCTCTACTGAGAAAGAAGGTGAAAAAAACTCTCCGCGTGGCTAAGTATAACGAGACTGGGGTGTATCGCCGTACCCCCTATCTGTCAACGCTCCCCACGGCTTGGTGACTGGTTCACAGTATTACCCATGCCAAAGACCACGAAATCCGACACACTTCCCCCTCTTCAGGCTCGTACGCTGTAGATGCGGTAAGCCATCCGAGTCATTCTTTCTGGGTTGCGCCGTTCATAGTAGCACAATATTACCCTAATGTATCAAGGGTCTGAGCGATCTACCTACGGTTGCGAATACAATCGATCACTACTACACAGAATATATTGAATAATTCAACAAAACAACATAAAAAAAACAAGAAATTCAGAAAAAAAAAGGCCTGAACACTTGAAACACATTACGCTTATTCGTTCGTCCGCGGAGTAACATACGAATACGCAGGTGATCCATGCACACGCACAGGTCTGACTGGCCCACCACCACCGTTTACTGCCGTGTTCGCGTCCGTGATCGGGTCCATGAGAGAATCGCTGCTACCGAGATAAGCAGATTCGTTGTACAGGCTCGGATTAGATCGGGAATAGGGCGGTCGTGACTGCTGAGATGTCAAGGACGCGTTCGACTGCCGCCTGGGAACGCGAGAGTTGCGGTTACTGTCACCACCACTGTCGTCGGTGGCACTACTTGTCGACTGTATTGGCTTGGCCCTAGAGGCAGGTGTCATCCCAGCAGTGGCGCTTAGACTATCACGCCTGCGACGCCCGTCCGACGTGGCCGAAGGATTACTACCCACACTCTGAGGGTACGAATTTGCATTGTATGCAGCGGATCGAGATATGGGAGGCGCGGGATACGTGACTCCATCAGGCACTGGTGACATCGCGTAAAAAGATATTGGGCTCCTCGATCGACCAGCCTCTCTCTCAGATGAAGGATGTCCATATGGGGCAGCATGGCGCTGAGGCGGGGCACCGCTGCCCGTGTTATTAGGTATTACTGGACCCTGAGGAGAGCCATCGGCGGTTGGTGATGGGAGGAAGCCTGGAGAAAGTTGTCTATCTGGCAGAACAGTATAGATTTGCCCTGCCAAGTTTGCTTGAGAAGTCATCGGCGAGTTTGGGATCGGAGAACCGCGACTGCTAGATGCTGGACGTGCAGGAATCGGCAAAGGATGGTGGGCGTGGTCGGGACTTAACAAACCACTGACAGAAACATCTCCACGTCCTCTCGATGGAGCATCAGATGGGGGCCCTGACTGCCGTTTTTATTCAGTTAACGTCAGTTTATCCAAAAAAGGACAAAATGCAAGTATTTACCGGAGGCTCAACGTTGATCTCAGGGACGGAACTCTCTGACGAGAGAGGCCTACGTTGATCTCTGTATTCACTCCGCATTTCTGGGCGACCCTGACGCTCAGAAGTTGCCCGTCGGTGTCGTGAATCCAGCTGTTGTAGGACTCTGGGAGGGGATAGTGGTGTTGGCACTGTGATATGGGATGGACGATGCCTCGGAGGGCCATCATGGGGTTGTTGAGAACGTGACTAGGGTTGAAAATAAACAAGTTAGCTGGTGAAGCGGATTGAATTGCTGGAAACATACACTATCAGATTGTCGTCTCCATTGTTCAGCTTCGGAAGGGTCTGAATATCGTAGCTCATCTGCAAGTTGCTGCCTTGCTTTCCTGTCCCGGTCTAGTGTTTCGCTGCTTCTCATTTCTCGGAATGAATTGCGCCCTGCCTGGGAGGTGGATGCAATAGTTTGCGAGTAATCTGTCGTACGTTCTGACCGCATGCTTGCGTCCTCGTGGATGACGCTCAAACCCTGGGAACGATCTCGATGCCTACTACCAGTCGGTAAACCAACTATGTCAAGCTGAGAAATAGTCGATGCGGCGGATTGTTTCGTAGAGGCCAGTGATTCGTCGGGAGAGCCGCGACGCGGAGGAGGGTAATTATCATACATGTAGTCGCGGCTCCTGCCTCTCTCCGAGGCCGGTCCCAAGGTTCGCTGAGAGGGCGTTGGGGAAGGTATGTTGCGTTGCAATTCGTGAGGAGGTGGAAGTGAAATGTTATGGTGAGTATCAGCAGTTGGGATGTAGCCGTCGTGAATTTCAGAGTGTCGTGCACTCGGCGGCGAATTCTGAATGGAAGTGGGCCTGCTGAACGGTGGTTCAGTAGGAGGGCCTGCCCATTGTCGAGACACCGACTGTGGTCGGGATGTCTGGCTGGTGGTCATCGGTACAGAGGTTGCACCGGCAGGAATGATTCGTGGTTCCACCACCGTGGAAGTAGGAATCACTGGGTCAGGCACACGCCTCGGGGTACTCCCGCTGACATCGTCTGAAGAATCTCGCCTGCTGCGGGAACTGTGACGTTGGTTTTCAAGTGATGAGTTGACTGGAGTTTCGATGCGGTGCACCTCAGGAGCGGTCCTAGAAGTGGAGGGTGGTGGGATGGGGGTGGGTTCCTCCAGGACCTCGATTTGCTCCGGTTCATAACGGGCCTCGAGTAACCTGTCCACCACAGCGGTAGCAACTTCCCGCATGTCGCCACGCCGATCATCAATTTCTGTTTCATGGGCTTCCCTATAGCCCATTCTCCTACCTCGGCGAACACCTTCTTCAAAACCCAATCGACGACCCTCCTCTCTAGCCAATTCTATCGCACGCTCCTCGTTCAACCTACGCGCCCTTGAGCGAGCAGAGGCGGCCGCGGCTTCCGCTTCATCACGTTGAACCTCAATAGCCTTGAGCACGTCCTGTGCACGAAGAATTTCCTTCTGGGCATTGTCCAGCTGAAGCTTGTATAACTTCAATTCGTCCTGCGCGCGTCGAGCTTGTTCCTGAGCAGCTATTCTAGCTTCATTGATAGCTCGTGCTCGCTGTATCGTTTCTTCTATACGCGTTTCAGCGGCATCGGCACGTTTGGTTTCGTGTTCGAGCCGATCAAATGCAGTATACAGGATTTTGCGTGTCTGCTTGGATTCGTACTCCTCGTTGACGAGCATTTCCAACAGGTCTCGCGGAGACGCGGTAGAATGTGCTCGTTCCCGCTCATGACGGAATTTGACGCCAGGACCGCGAGGAATTCGTCTTGGTGCGTCTTCTAGCCCAATGTCTTCGAAGGGAGGGGGTGAGAGGAGCGCCGTTCGGGGAGACAGTGAGGCCTGGTCTGATTCTGAGGCACTTTCTCTAGAATATAGAGTTAAACCATCTGCCACAGAGAGCGTGTATATGCCACATACAGTTGGTCGGGGCCAACCAGCCACGGCTGTGACATAGTTCTTCGGAGGAGAGTAGCGTGAGTTGCGAATACAGTCTGGAGATTTCAACATACCTTCACGGATAATGTTCCAGGATATTTGACAGGATGACAGGTAGAATACAGATAGCGGATACAGACAAGGCTATTGAAAGGCTATTCACAGATAAAGGCTTCTGTGCTCCAGAAGGATAGTACCACACCAACCTTGTCTCAGACAACAAGCGTGATCGCTTGATGGTCACGTGAGGCGCTACTGGATATGGATAGAATGTGACATTGCTGACTGATGTCACACTGTATATGTGTCTTAGCCACCCAAACCTTATTTTTCCCATATCATCCCGAGAGTTGAATCTACCTCTGGAAAGGACAGGAGAACGAAAGCATGAGGTATGAGAACGATATACGTCTTCGCACCTCGTCTGATCTTTTTCAAACAGCGGAAGCAAGCTCTCAGTGTCAAGCGTGCGGGGCTCCGTCAAAGAGCTTCTTGCTGCCGCCAATGACGAGAAAAAACGCAACTTTGTGGAGACAATCGAGCTCCAAATCGGACTCAAGAACTATGACCCCCAGAGAGACAAACGTTTTTCTGGAACCGTAAAGTAATGCGCCCTCGTCTGATCATCTCGTTCAGAGCTGACCTTTTCATTGCAGACTGCCCAACATTCCCCGCCCCCGCATGTCTATTTGCATTCTTGCAGATGCAGCCGACATTGATCGTGCAAAGCAAATTGAACTCGAATATATGTCCGTTGATGACTTGAAGAAGTATGGAAATCGATCACCTCGAACTGAATACATGATAACCTCTCTGCGCAGGCTCAACAAGAACAAGAAACTTGTCAAGAAGCTCGCCAAGAAATACGATGCTTTCTTGGCTTCCGAGGCCCTGATCAAACAGATTCCTCGTCTCCTTGGTCCCGGTCTCTCCAAAGGTATGAATTATACATCCAGATTCGCGAGTGGCGACTGATAAACATATTTATGCCAATCCCCCCACAGCTGGAAAGTTCCCAACTCCCGTTTCCCACTCCGAGGACCTGACAAACAAGCTCGTTGAAGTCCGCTCGACTATCAAATTCCAGCTCAAAAAAGTGCTCTGCTTGGGCGTTGCCGTTGGACACGTCCAGATGACAGACGACCAAGTGTTGGGCAACGTCATGCTGAGTACGTTCATGCTAACCTCACCTTCCGATTTCGATCTTTATGCGGGTTTTGTAGGTATCAATTTCCTGGTCTCACTACTGAAGAAGAACTGGCAAAACGTCAAGTCGCTGCACATCAAGAGCACGATGGGCAAACCTATTCGCATATTCTAATCTTATGTTGCGAGCAGGGTGGGAGTCGGATCCGCGGTGTGGGATTCTGAAGTCAAGCGCCACATCTGGTATCGTAATGCAAAACATGAAGCCCCGCACGCTTGGACCAACGGCTTTGAAGTGGGGAAGCCGATTGGGAGCTGATACGGTACCACGATATCAGGTTCTTGTTTCATTTTACTGCTCCACCGTATCTACTCATCATTCCCATGTACTTGTCGAGTATGCTTTCATGACATGTAATGCTATGCAAGATATGCTTGGTTTGGTTGCGACGCGACCACTGATGCCAGCGCGGTTCCCAAGAACATGTTAGTTAAGCTCTGAGACCGTTCCCAGAGATCCAATGTTAGTGCGATTCCTTTACTCACCCCATTCGTTAGGGGGATCACCTGACACAGCCCCCTGGTGCTTGACGGGTGCCTTTCCCGACAAAGTTTCTTGCTACTTCCTCAATCAGTCCGACCCCAATTGTCAACCTTATTACCTGTTGAAATGAGCATGTTACCATTAGCATATACTGTAACAAACGACTTACCTTTTGAAACCCAACAGACGGAAGAAATTTAGATCCAAATGCTATCTCAAACAGCAACGTCAACCAAGGTTCAGGCTTTTCGGGAAAACGATCCATATCAAAATGAGGGCACAAATTGGAACCTGCCCAGTGATTCCTTCCCAGTGCTAACCTCGAAAAAAAAGAAAAAAAAAAAAAAAACG